>ARYC01002120.1:0-11541 GCA_000711775.1 Oxytricha trifallax
ACATTTAAACATTAAACCCCTATATAAACCCTATTAAAACCCTAAAAAAGTATGCACTAATAGTCTACTTTTATCAATCAAAAACTCAATCAAACTACTGAAAGGTTTTTGGGGTTTTGATTGACCTAAAATAAAAATTTATAAAATTATTTTATCTAAAGTATTTTCAAGATAAAATTTTCAGGCAATTTATGCATTTTATTGGCTTTATTTAAAGTATATATAGAATTTAATTAAATAATTTTAACTTTCTCGTTTATAGTATGAATATTTCTTTAAATTTTTTAGTCTTGAATAAAATTTATAATTATTAATTATGTATAAAAAAGGATTATTTTTCGTTTTAATATCACTTTTTCATAATTGAATTATACCCCTAATAATTTCTAATATAATTTATTTTTTGTTGTTGTTAAAATAGATTATAATTAACTCTATTTAAATATATATAAAGTTCAAAAAAAATAGATCAATTTTCTAACCTTCCTTTATTTATATTTAAATTAATTTATTTTTCATTTGAAGATTAATTTAATTAAAATGCTCTTCATTGGTTTGATGGATATTTACCAAAACCGCTAAGCAGTGATTAACTAAGGAATCTACTAGAAAAATTTTAATTGATATGATTGAATTCATGAGTTTTATTAAAATATTTTTTTATTATTCTTTTCAATATTTAAAATCAATATTAAATAATAGATTTAAAAGGAAATTATCACTTATAATTAAAGAAGGGGGGTTTAATGTCAATTAAATTTTATTATATGTGTAATTTATTGAATTCTTCATATAAATTTAATTACATTTATTTTTAATTATTAGTCATTTAGAGATATATTAAACATCATTTTACATCTTTAAAAATATAAAGCTTAGTAGTTTCCGTATATTATTTCTTTTAATAGCGTTATTTAAAAATAAATATAAATAGGAATCTTATTAAAATATATTCATTTTAACATATATCAATATGTATTTGAGATGGAAAGTTAATGTTTTAAGATATAAATATTAAAAAGTTCAGCAGAAATTGGATGGAAAACCTTAAATGCCATTTAATTCAAATTATTAAAGGGCGCTCACTTGTTGTTATTAAAAAATATAACTAAAAAAAATATTGAGAAATAATTATTTGCACGGAAACTTCCCTAAAATTTATTTTTATCATAAGACTTGCCCGAAAACTCCCCCCAAACATACATTAGGTAAAAATCAATAATTACCTGTAGTAAGTCTTGATTTAATTGCTATAGAACTCTATTTCATTAAATATGGGTTATAAGAAAAGTTTAAGAAAGGAGTTATATTTAAATCTTTTTAAGCTTTCTTTGACTCCGCAGCCTTGAATCACTAACGCGCTGTATTTTATATCTTAGCTTATGTAAGAATTCTAAGTGCAACTGTCTCTCAAAAAAAGAGAAGGTATAATATATAACTTTATATGTCAAAGTCTTCTCAATACCAGCAAAAATGAATAAGTATCAACTTTCATCATATAGATAAGACTTTTATATTTTCGTACTTGTTATACAAGGACTTATTAATAGATGAGTTAATGCCAAAAACATAGCTTTTTCAGTGAGTATAACTTGTGTTATTGGTATTAGTTACTGCATTAATTTATAAATATAACTTGGATTATCACTATAAATGCCACTGTATAACTGTTTCTTTCATACTTCTGTTGATAGTCTTAAAATTTTTACATTTATTCTATAAAGTTTAGCGATTTTCTAAGGAGAGGTCACTAATGTCAGAAAACTTGCGATCACTAATAACAGCTCTCTAATCATGAAAAATTTTACCGATAATTTATAGACATAGTGTAAAAAAATGTGAATATGTATTTTTAGAGTACTTTTACTTTTCGTAGGAAAGAATTAAAAATACTAATTAGCTTGCAAGCAGTGAAACCTAGAAGTTGAGGGACTTTTTATTTATGAGTTTTGCAGGTCTAAATAATTTAGTGCTTTTTTTAATTCATTCTATATTAATATCTGTACATATCTAAGCTTAAGCAGTAAGTCTAAATATTTCTCATAATTAATAGATTTTAAACAAAGCATTTTCTATTTCTAATTTTAAAAATATAACAATTTTATCTGCAAATCGAATATCTAAAAAACCTAATTTATTGGTTTTGATTTATGATGAAAATCTATTAAAAAATTCATAATAGACATAATACCATTTTAATATAAGAATTATATGTTTAAAAATTTTATATGCAATAAAAAGATAATGTATTTTATAAATTAATAAGGGAAAATTTTTTTAATGATATATAAACTGCAAATCCTTTAGAAATATTGTTATTCTGATTATATAACAATCTTAAAATGAATTAACTTGCTTTTTTTCTTTATTTTAATTATATTTACCAAAATTTATTCATCAAGCTAATTTCTCATTAACCACAACATTAACGAACTCCCTAAATATAATGATCCAACTTGCATAAGTTTCTCTTATTAGGTGATTAGAAGCAGGATGATGGGTGTTAGATTTTCATTATTTAAATGACTAGACAAGAACATATCAATAATAAGATATGTTATCTTTCCAAACAAGCGAGAATTGAAACTACTGTAATGAAGGAAGGGGAAACTACACTATCATATGACTTGGACTTGAAATAGTTTCTCGTAATCACTACCACCAATAGGAATTCAGAGCTCTCTATCAAATTTTAAAAGTATGAATATGTTGGTCGTGTCATTTTAATTATGAACTAATTGGGTTTTTTTAGTTTTTTATGACAATAAAATTCTTTATCGAATTAATATTATACCTCTCGTCTAATTATTTGTTTAATTTAGTATTTTGCAATACTGAAGACTTTCATTTACATTAACGAGATAATTATAAAAATATGGTATAAATAGAAACTTACTAAAACACAATAAAATTTGATTTTAACAAATTTTATTGTGAATTAAAATATAAAACTCTTAAATTTTATTAAAAATTTTTTCATTTAATATTCTTTTGAGTTTATTTATGAAATTTAAATTCCATTACATTTTTATCAATAAATCAATTTACTATTGCCATTTCATAATCTTTAGAAATTATTTAATTAGTTTAATTAATTCCAAAAACATTCCTCTCAATACTAATAAATTAATTTATTAAATAATTTTTTCATTAAAAATTAATCTTTATTATAATTAGAAACTGAAAATCGAATTAATTTGAAATATCACTTTGTAAAAAATAAATATAAAAGTTGCTTATAATGTTTTAGAATGACTCTGTTGTTTAATTTATTAATTTACAATATTTTTTGTTAACATTTTGATATTTATAATATATATTATTGCATAAATTTAAATTATAAGAAATTAATTAGTTCTACTTTTTCTACTTTTACAAATTAGATTTTTAAATTATAATAATAAAATCATTATACCTTAATTATAAATTGGCAAAAATTTAATTTAAAAACTAAATCAACTTACTCAAGATATTTATCACGCTTTATACATAAAAGAACAAAGTATTGTTAATATAAATTAATATAAGTAATTAAAATGAAAATTTATATGCTATATAAATCAAATTCAATATATTAGTAATGAATTAAAATATAATCAAGTATGGAAACAATAAATATATATATTAATTTAATATTAAAAATTAAAATGAAACATTTTATAAAAGAAATGAATAAACTTATTAATTGATAAGCACTTTAAATTCTAAATATCAAAAATATTTAAATAATAATTTTGCAAAATATTAAACATTAATCAAATTAGAATAAATTTTTTTTTAAAAAAATTATTTAAGAAGTTAAACTAAGAATTTATATCAACTTTACAAAATTAAAATTATTATTTGTTATCAAATTATTAAAATTATAAATACATTGCTTATTTTAAATTCCTATGTTTTTAGATGATTTTCGCAAATTTATATTAAAAGTAACTATTGCTCATAATTATTAACGAAAATGTCTCTTTGAAGTTCTTAAATTGAATTTTTCAGCTTGTTAGCATGAAATGTAAATTTGAAATATAATTTTGACTAGAATTCTTTCGTAAAAATTTCTCTAAAAAAATTGTAAAATAAATTAACATAAACTTAGCTTATTTTTACGTTATTGTCAGATAAGGGCATTTAAATAATTTTCCTGATATTTTATGTTTTTACTGCAAGAATAATTTGCACACTAATTTAACTTAAATAAAAAATTTAATATGTATAGATTTAATTTTTGTATATTCTATTTTAAATGTCCTCACCTATATAAAATTATCTATAATAAATTTTAAAACTATCTATTTTCGGCGATATTCCTACAGTAAATGAAAGATCTAACTCTCTAATCTAAGAACATTTCTGAAAAATAATTCTAATTTGCTAAATACTATTAATATTATAAATTATCAATTATCACATATATCAGAGATTCTAATAAAAATATAAAAATTATTATATTCAAAGTTAATCAAATAATAAAATAAACATTTAGATATTTTTAAATGTAAAAGACTATTATTTTTTGTTTAGACTTATTTAAGTATAAGATACTCAAAATTTATAAATCATTTTTAATGATTATAATATTTTGAATTATGTAGACTTTAATGATGTAAACTTTTTTAATCCAAAATATATTTGAAACTTTGTCATTTTTGCTTTTACTGTTTTTTAAATAAAAGTAAATATAATTTATTTATTTTTATTTTATTATGTATACTCACAGATACGAGAATTCATATGACCATTATATCAAATCATCATTTAAATTTAAAAAATTAATTTTTTCTCATTAATGATTTTATTTTGAAGAAAATATAAAAATTATTTATAATTAAATTAAACTGATTTTTTTAAAAAAATTTAATATTTTATCATTCTAGGATCATTACCAATAGTTCTGTACAGAACATTTTTTGAAGAGTATCAAAATATTTACTACAACTTATTTTGAAATTTATTATATTTTATAAAATGAAATTTAATGCTTAATATAATCTCTTACTTTATTTATATTATTCTTAAATATATTCTTTTGAAAAAATAATAAAACTATATAATGAATCAGGGTGTGTTACTAGCTTATATTACATTCTAAACCTCAAAAAGGTTTTTAATTGAAATTAAGAAATGATGAAAATATAAATTAATCATAAATAATTAGCGTAAAATACAATATTCATTCTATTTAAATTATTTGAAGAAATTGTCTAGATTATTTATTTAAAATTAAAAAAAATGTGAGCTTAATTTTAATTCCAAACTTTTAAAAATTAACTTTTGTTAATATAAATGAAATTTTAATTTATTTTTCTTGCCCTTATCTTAAATTCTTTAATAAAATCATGCTTTACCTAATCGGATAAATCTACCCTGCAATGTTTGATAAGATGAATCTAATGTTGCTTTTTATTGTAGCAATTCTTTCAAGCTTCAAAATAGTTGCTCTTTCTCCAAATGAGTTCAAACATTTGTTTAATGTTAAGCACAAATTTAATTATAAATTATCAATAAATTGTTATTATAATACCATATCTTTTCCAAATCCATCTACACCTTTAAAAGATTATTTTTTATTACCTAAATAGCCTATGATATGAAGATTCAGAGATCGAGAAGATCAATTTATTAGAGAAATTTGAAAAAAATATTTTTAATTTCTCTAATACCTAAGTCCGCTATAATAGATTTAGCATTTAACCTTTTTAGAGAAAAATGTATATCATTGCAACGTTTTCGGTACTAATCATGCCATCTTTAAAAGGTCAAAATCTACCTTCCAACATGATCGATCCTATCACAAAGGATCCCAAAATTATGCCAGATATTTCATTAATTAGAGTAAAATAATCTAGATCAGACTTCTTGAATTCTGAATCTTACAGGTTGAGTTCTGCAAAAATCTCATTCGTTAGCCTTAAAAATCCATTTTTCCCTAAGGATGTTTGAGTATGATAGAACTCACTATTTAAAAGCAGTCGATAAAGGCGATAATGATTATTTTAGAAAAAATTCCTTATTATATAACAAATGATTTCAAACCTAATACTGTTTTATAAATAAAATTGGTATTGCATTTTTAATTTCAATTTGCATGTTTTAGTAATATAGGTTGTACAGAACTTTTAAGTGGGTTTTAACTTAAATTCTAATTTAATTAAATATTTTAGAATATTTTTTTTTAAATTATTAAGATACCTTAAACTTATATATTGGTCTCTACTCTAACTTAGAATTATATTAAAAATAAACTGAAATTTTTTATATATAAACATATCTTTACTAAAAATAGGTTAATTGAAATAAACAGGTGAAAATTATAATTTTTATCTTTATAATTTGTTATAACTAATTTTTTTTTGTCTTAATCCTGTGAAATTATGATTAATTGACTTATAAAATTAAACCAAATTTATTCAAAGCATTTAAATATATTCTACTCATGAAAATGATATTAATTTTATATTATAAGAATGGTATAAAATGGCAATAGTTCAGTTAAGTCTTCAGCTGATTTAAATAACACACTGGTGCTTCGTATATGGAGTCTAGAACATCCCACTTGACGTTTTTCTGCATCTAGGATTTTCATATCTCCTAATAGTTTCAATAATTCGCAAGAAGGAACATATTGACAAAAAGAACTTTAATCTGTGGAGAAGGGTTGACAAATACAAAACTAAGCTAAATAAAATTTTGTAGCTCAAAATATAGATATAATGTATATTCTATTTTTCATTTTTATGAGTCATTTTCCTTTAATTCGAGGAAAATTTTAATATTATTAAATTTTATTTTGTAGTTGCTATAGGAAGGAGTTTTGATAATTGAATACAGAAGTTCAAGTCCAAAAATCGCAATTTATAATAGAGCACTTGTAAGAATTATCAAGGGATATTAAAAACTTGACGAATTCAATTAAGATCATGATTTTTAATCAATTGCTTAATTTATGTATATTCCAATTTTAGGCTATATAAATTAGTACAAATATGTAAAATATGATTATCTAGACTCCTGCCAAGAATCTAAATTCTAATATTCACAAAACAATTCATCTAAAGAATGCTAATATGATAACTTAGAAGATTTGTTTAGTGGAATCTAAAATAAATTTTCTTTAATTTAAGTTTTTCTAAGAAATCAATGTGGCTGAGGAATTCAACTAAGAGAGAAAAAGTAAATAAAAATACTAGTCTCTACTGAAGTACATCGATTTGACAAGAAAATCACAATAATTAAAGCCAGATCAATCCAAACATTTTCTTAAGCTCTAACCAAATAATATTTCTGTAGAACTAAGCGTGATAAGAATTATTTTTTATTGGTATATCTTCATTAAAAATCATTTTTATTTGATGTTATACTAACTTCTTATATTAAATTGTGATAACTCTTGCACAAGATAACTAAATATTATTTTTGTTCAAAGACATCAGCGTTTTTAAAAAACTTCAAAAAACTAAAACTTAAGATCAGTTTACAAATGTTTTCATCAATTCAACCGCACATAATATATTTACGCCAATAAATGGAATGATAGGAGTTAAGTAATTGCTAGAAGATTTTTTTTCACAATTATGAAATTTCTAAATAAATGCTTTAACATTATTATTTAAGAAACTATTCCAGAAAATCATGAAGCAATGCGATACTGTGGACTATTAAATAATTGCTTGCAAAATCTAATTTATAGCACAAGAAACATTATCAAACTTTCAAAAATTAGACTTAAGAAGTGCATATTTATTTTATAAGTTTGATTTAAATTATACTGAATAATTTAAGTGCAAAGTTAAAATTGAGCCTATTTCCTTCCCAAGGATAGCAGATGAGTTATTTTCAATATATACTGAGGAAATTAAAATGAAGAAGCTATAGATAATTTTTTTAATAAAAAAAATCAAAGCATTAAATTTGTATTTATTCTTATTCTACAACCTATATTATTTTCTTAGAAATAAAATCATAAATAAAGATAAAGAAAAGTATACAACGAGTACTATTAGATCACAAGATACAATCAGATGTTTTAAAATTAAAGCAAATCCTGTTTAACATCATGAGCAACTCTTTCAAGTATACATAGCATGGATTCATTAGCTTGGTAGCTAGGATTGTCACTGTGAGGGAAATATAGAGTAAACTTAGCGGTAGCGAAGATAGTGAAAATGATCACAGTAATTTAACAAAATTTAATAAAATAAAAATATTTAGGAAGAATTATAATATAAACAAAACTATAAACTTAAATTAAAGCAATTTAACAAAAAGTGAATCAGAATCACTAATGAACGATAAAATTATTATTAATCTAATTATATTAAATTATAATTTGATATTTTAAGTAACGATAGTTAAAATTCATTACTGAACTCAGAATCTTCAAATAACAAGAGAATGTCTAGTATTTATTTAAAAAATATTTAATTAAAATTATATTAAAACGGCTATCATTTAGTTGCCCATTTATTATCAAGTTATTTTTTATAACGAAAGTTTCAAAACTCTTTGATATTTTTAAAAAAATTGAATATTTTTAATGACCTTTATAAAATGATATAGTTTTTGTTATTTTCTTTATAGTGCCATTGATTAATAATTGCGATTAATGAATTATTAATACAGGTAAATATTTCATTATTTAATTTATAATATTATAATTTGTTTTATCGCCTAATACATTTTCCTTTAATTAGAAGACATCTCTCTTAACTCATTTCATTTTTTAAAAAAAATTTATTAATCTAATGTTTGATTAATTCATACACTTAATTATTTTTAAAACTACCTAACTCTTAATAATATTGAATATTTTAATGCTGTTTATTAATTAGAAATTATAATTTAAATGTGCTTTTAATGTAAGAACATTAAAATTAATAACTTAATTCACATTTATTTCCCAAAGTCATAAAAATTCAAACAATTTAATATATTTCTATTAAGAAACCCTATTAAGCTGAATCTCATAAACACTTTATTATTAACTTTATAAGTTATTTTAAATAAGTATGATCAACATTATTTAATTGGGACATCTAGATGACTAATACTTGCAAGTAAGTATTGTCGATTTGGGAAGGGTATGTTCTGGGGAAATATTATATAAATTAAAACTCCTTCATTTTATATGTTTATAATATTTATTTAAAATATTCTCATTAAAATAGGGCATTTTTATATATTTTATTCAAAATTTGAATTAAAAAATTTTAAGAATTGCATACAAATTATTTGTCCATTTTGATTTAAATTACCATTTTAAGTTAATAAAGAATTATAAATAACAATTTTGTGTCAAATCTATTGATATCGCATTAGTATTATTCGCTTTTAAACTCCTTTTAAAAAATGGCAAAATAAAAAAAAATTTAGTAATGTTGATAGAAATTTTCTTAATTTTTTAAATAAGCAAACTTTTAAATTAAAAATTCAATTTTTTTATATTTTAAAAGGTTAACTAATGTTTAAAAATAAAATATGATCTCATAAATAATTAATATTATATAAAATTCCATCTTTAAATTCAGAAATTTCTTAATCCAGGAGGTTTCTTTGCTCCGCTCCGATTCTGGTAAACCATTTAAATTGATATTAACTTATTTAAAAAAATTATAATAATTTTACACTTTATTTTCGCTTAATAAATTAAAAATTATGTAATAATAATTAAATTACAATTATTTTGATTGTTTATCGGTATAGAATAGAGAGAATCAGGAAATTTGTTTAATCTCTTTGGTAAGGTAAAGTTTTCTGACGAGCAAATCAGCTAAAACGGTCTAGGCTTAGGACTCACTGTTTCTAATTTACTGTGTGAGGAATTAGGAGGCAAGATGTTTTTGGAATCAATAAATAATACCTAAAATGAATACTTTGGGAATAAATTTGATTTTGAAAAAATTAACAAACTTTTTACTTAATTTAAAATAGATGGCAATAAAAGAATTTAACGTCTTTCGTAGATATTTATAAAAGTAACAAGGATTTACAATTTTTATTTCCACACTTTTAGAGTGTTAAATAAAAGGAAGATCGGAGATTATTATTTCCTTTCTCTAATTTTTAGTATTGAAGTAATTAAACTAAAACTATAAGCTTAATTGTGTAAATTTAATTAGAGGCATATTATATTTAATATAAGCAAGTATTAATATAAAATTTTAGTGGAAAATATTTGACTTACATGATGCTGGTATCCCTGAGTCAATAATGTCGATCATATGGTATAAAGAACTGATTGGAAGAAGTGGTGAAGATCGGGGAAGGCTCTTCTTTTCAGATCATATGGTAGATAAAATTCATATGCCACTACAGAGTAATAAAATCATAGATATTAGCAATTTAAAGATTGTTATATTTTGAGTTGGAATGAAAAGCATCCTGTTATTATAAAAATTAACTATGAATTTTTAATTAAATGAATCAAAGACTTTCTAACTTGATAGTGTTTAAAAGCCACTAATTTAATAAGTTCCTTTATTAGTATTTATTCTTTCAATAGAGAAAAAATAATTAGTATATGAGGTTGTTATACTATATAGTTAATATTAAAAGAAAATTATTAATCAATAATTGTAAATATTTGTATATTTTGAGCTTTTCTAAATGATTTTTATATCAAACTTTTTGAATGGTCTCACCCAGGGAAAGGCTCTAAGTTTACAGTTTACCTACCCGTTAAATTATAAGATCCTGATGCACTAGAAGAGATCAAAGAGTCTGAATATATTTTATTGTCTAATTTTTTTAATTTTCCCCTTTATTCAAATTAGTATTTTTTTTTTTATAAATAATAATAATCTGACGAATCTTTCTCTGAGCTTTCTTTTGTAGTCCCTGAGCCAAAAAGCAAATACAGAAGCAAAGAAATTTACAAAAATTAACATGAGAGAGGTCGGATAGGGGCAAAGATACAAATGGAATTTGAAGTTGAAAATTTAGATTCATTAGACATTCAAAACTCCTTAATTAGATGTAGATGTAAGGAAATATTTATTAAAGGTAAAGTTGGGATTTATAAGATTAGTTTAAAATGTGTTTTAGAAATAAATAAATTTTAGGATATTATCATCTTTAGATTCATTCAAAATCAAAAATTATTTTAATAAATTAATCAATAAATAATTGATTTGAACATACTTATAAAAAGTTTGATCAATGATTGACTCAACTCTTAAATATCACTGCTTACTTTATGTTTTGCATTGATTCCAGTTCTTGAAAATTCTGAAATATGACTACCTCTGCGACTCGAAGACTTTAAAGTATTGGGCACACTTTCCACTAGACTAGCGAGCTGTGATGTTTCATCGCAAGTTTCCTGTCATGCGTATCTCTCCTTAAACTATAGCCAGCATTTATAGAAGAAATGGTATTACTTTTAAGACTGCCAACAGAGTGAAGAGAATGATTGATTTTACAGTGCCATTTTATAGTAATAATTTAAACTATATATATATATGATTAAATGTTGAGAAAAATTAAGGTAGTACGCGCAAGATGAAGTTGTATTTACATTAAACACCTTAGAGAATAAATGGGTAAGTA
>ARYC01002121.1:0-73053 GCA_000711775.1 Oxytricha trifallax
GCTAACTTAAATCGTAAAGCAATCTCTCTTGGCAATGGTTAATCATAGCTAAACTTTGGCACCATTAAAAAGCAAGAAGTTATTTATATTGAGAGGGAAGTAGAGTTAAGAGCTCTTGAGTTTGAAGCAGAGGTCTTCAAAATTGAAGTATCTAACTAGAAGGGGAGAACAGAGATAGGACTTTAAACATAAATTGAATATGTTAAGGAGCTAAAAGAACAGTAACCAATTGAAAAATAAAAACACTTTGAATGCAATGATTGCTAAAACTTCTTCTCAACTGAGTAGAGCTTGAAGAGGCATATTAAAGAAATACATTCTGGTAAAGCGAATATTTATTTCAAGCATGATAAGGTGGATGGCAGGTATTAATGCACGACTTGCATGAAGTCTTACACTCACTCAGCTAAGGTTAAAATACACATGCAAAAGCATCATTTAAGCGAGTTTTTAATGTAAGATTAAGAGACTTAAAAACTTATCCTTGCCAAGAGAAAGTCTAAAACTCTTGAATCTTTAAGAGAGTAGTAAGAAAAGCTCAAGAGGCAGAAACGATATGAGTCAATGAATCAACCTGTAGGCAATACATTTTTAGCATGCTTCTAAGAGAGAGCTATGTATATTCCAGCATTAAATGCTGTTGATCTTAGCAGTTGTATAGAAAACTACTTGAATATAAACGTGCCTAGCAAGGCAAAACTTATAGTAGTCGACGAGTTTGCATACAAGGTATATCCTTTCAGCTATCTCATTAAGAATGAACAGCATAAGAATGAGTTTGCTAACGAATATATCGTTCTTAGAGAAGCTTAAAAAAGAGATTGCAAGAACTTGCTTAAGCTAGACGGTGTTATTTTAGGCTTTGGGTTCATTGCACTAAGGCTTAAGAAATATGAAATGACTCTAAGAGACTATCTATATCAAAACAGATATCCGATGACTTGAATGATATACTATCAGATATGATTAAGGGTGTCTAGGAGTTGCATGAACTTGGATATGTTCATAGAGATCTAAAGCCTGAAAATGTGATGCTCAACCTCTGTCCTTTAGAAGTTGTAGTTATCCATTTCAATAGAGCCATAAGATAAGAGATTGTAACATTAGCAAAGGTCCTTGGGACACCAGGATACTTCCCAATCAGAGAGAAGTGGACAAATGGCTCGGTTTAGTGGGATGTATGGGCAGTTGCTGCTATCATAATAGAAAGTGAAATGGAAAGAATGTCTTACTTTGGTACTAAGCATGAAAAACAATCAATTAGCTTAGCTTAGAAGCATATAAAGTAAGAAGTTGTCTGCGAAGAAATAAAAAGCATAGTAGAGATGATAATCGTGAGAGCTCCTTCATATCCTAGATAATCCTTAGATGACATACTTGAGCCACTATAGAGAGCAAGATTCATAAGATACAACAAAGACAAGCAGATTAAATTTGTTTGAATTAAGTACTCTAATACTCATTAAATATTCATTAAATTCGCATAAAAACTGTGTTTTCTCTACTAACCCCAATAAGACCCCAACTATACCCTACAAATCAAAGCACTTATAAACCTCACAAAGGGGTTTTGGGGTTTTGAATATTTAGAGTTAATAAGGGTAGAGATCAAGTTTTAAGATTTAATTTAATTTTCATTTAAAGTCCCTAAACTCCTCAATTTCAAGAAGATAATCAATTTATTTAAAAGCCTAAAAATATCATGGAGTCACTAATAAGCTCTTTCAACTATTTTATTAGAATTCTAATATAAATTTATTTTTTAATTTACCTAAACTACCAAGAAAGTATCGATTTTAATTGCAATGAAGAAATAGACAGCAGTTTGTAAACTAAAGAAAATTTACAGTATAATTTTGATTTCTATCTAAAAGATATGTAATCTAACTGAGCCATCCCTCCCCACCCTAAACCGAGCAAACCCTATACCCTCCTTACCCAAATCAGAGACCTCCTTCTACCCACCCTAAAATTACCTTTTATAATATAATTTTATTTTTCATACAATGAATATAACTCAATCATGAATTTCTTGGTTATATTCAAAACCCCAAAACCCCTTAGTGAGGTTTATAAGTGCTTTGATTAGTAGGGTAAAGTTGGGGTTTTATTAGGGTTAGTAGAGAAAACGCAAGTTTAATGAGACTTTAATATGTATTTAATGAGTATTAGTTTAATTATATCACACGAATTTTACTTGCTTGTCTTTGTTGTATCTCTTGAATCTCGCTTTATAGTGGTTCGAGCATATCGTCTAAGGATTGTCTTGGATATGCTGGAGCTCTTACCATTATCTTCTCTACAATCTTCTTTATTTCTTAGCATACATCATCTTGTTTTATGTGCTTCTCAGCATATTTTGTATTAATGTAAGTCATGCTTTCCATATCGCACTCTAAAATTATTGCAGCTACTGCCAAATCATCCCACTAAATAGAGCCATTAGTCCATTTCTCTCTGATTGGGAAGTAACCTGGAGTACCAAGAACCTTTGCTAAGGTTACAATCTCTTATCTAAAGGCTCTATTAAAATCGATTACAACTACTTCTAAAGGGCAAGGTTTAGCATAACATTTTCAGGCTTCAAATCTCTATGAACGTATCCAAGCTCGT
Source organism: Oxytricha trifallax (assembly GCA_000711775.1). Taxonomy (NCBI): domain Eukaryota; phylum Ciliophora; class Spirotrichea; order Sporadotrichida; family Oxytrichidae; genus Oxytricha; species Oxytricha trifallax. The sequence goes on from ARYC01002121.1 coordinate 2,614, forward strand.
GAAGTTCCTAAACACCCTTTATCATATTAGATAGAATATCATTCAAGTCATCTGGGTATATATTTTAATATAGATAATCTCGGAGAGTCATTTCAAACTTTTTTAGCCTTAGTGCGATGAAACCAAACCCTAAAATAACACCATCTAGCTTGAGCAAATTCTTGCAATCTTTTATCTAAGCCTCTCTAAGTACAATATATTCGTTAGCAAACTCATTTTGATACTGCTCGTTTTTAAGGAGATAGCTGAAAGGATATACCTTGTAGGCATAGTCATCAACCACTATGAGTTTTGCTTTAGCAGGTACGTTTATATGTAAGTAGTTTTCAATACAACTGCTAAGGTCTACTGCATTTAGTGCAGGAATATACATGGCTCTCTCTTAAAAGCATGCTAAAAAGACATTACCAGCAGGTTGATTCATTAATTCTATTCGCTTCTGCCTCTTGAGCTTCTCCTGTTGTTCTTTTTAAGTCTCAAGATTAATAGATTTTCTTTTAGCGGGCACGAATTTCTAAGTCTCTTTATCTTAAATCAAGAACTCACTTAGGTGATGCTACTGCATATGTTTCTTAACTTTAGCTGAGTGAGTATAAGACTTCTCACAAGTCGTGCACTAGTACCTGCCATCGACCTTATCATGCTTAAAATACACCTTAGCTTTCCCAGAGTGAACCTCTTTCATATGTCTCTTCAAACTGGAATCAGTAGAGAAAAAATTTTAGCAGTCATAGCATTCAAAAGTTTTAATCCTTTAAATCTGAAGCTGTTCCTGTTCTTCCTCAACATCTTTTATTAATGTTTAAACTTCTATTTCAGCTTTCTGTTTCATGTTTTAAACCTATATAATAAAAACCTGTGCTTCAAATTCAAGAACTCTAAGCTCTGCCTCCCTCTCAATATATATAACTTCTTGTTTCTTGGTTGAACCAAAGTTAAGCATTGATTGAACTGCTCCTAAAAGTGCCGCTCTACGATTTAAGTTGACCGCCATGTTTAAATTCAAATTTAAATTTCTATTATAAAGCTCTTAAAACCTCTATAGCTATAGCTGGAATATATAGGAGTTGCTACAGCATTAATGATGGTTTGATCTCAGCTCTAAGACTTCATATTTATACTCAGTTTATAACTATAATTTTTGTAATTTTGCACTTAATAATTTTGATTCTGGTACCAAATCAGATAAAGTTCAGGTTGGTACTGGTACCAATTAAGTTTAGAACCAGATTGGAACTTTTCCATTAAAACCTCACTGGATTAAAACTAGGTACAAATTAAGTTTTGGTACTATTAAATTGGTACCAATTAAACTTAAACGAATTTAGTACCGGTACTAATTAAATTTAAACAAATTTAGTACTAATTTAATGGAACTAAATTGATAAAAATGGAGCTCCATCTCTGAAGTTTGTTACAGCATCTGCGAACTTTCTCCACCTATCTTTACAGGGTTGACCTCCCATAAGATGCCTATATTTAATAGTAAGATTTTAAAGGATAGGATCCAGAAATCTATAAATTAAAACTTGAAATTCATTAATAGGAAGAGGAACAAAGATGGAATCACTCAATGATCAAATGAAAAGAGTCGAGGCTCAAGAAATGATCTCAAGATTCAGAAGTAAGGAAGATCTCTATCGATATTTAACTTTACATGGTAAGATAACTTGACGACTATTGACATCTTAAACAGTTGGATTATTCCTTCCGACGATGGAAGGTACCAAAATCTCATTTCTAAGAGCGATACTCTGTGATGAGAAGAAAGCCTTCAAAAACACTGAAATTAAGTTGATAGAAATACCAAACTACCCTGAGATTTCAGTCACTAATCTTTATGAGGATGCCATGTAAGATGAGGAAGTGGTAGTTTACCTTCCTACCAAGAAACAACTCTCTAATAAACGCCCAGAGAGGAACTTCTTCTTTGGTGTTCTTGGTACAATAAAAGAGGATTATCTCAGAGAAATTATTGAAGAAGCACATAAGAAACGATACTCTATTTCTCCTGAAGATTAAAAGAAGCAAGGAATACTAATAAGCGAGACGTGGCTAGCAAAGCTTAAGAAGCATCCTTATCTCTCTAGTAAGCTTTGATTTATAACTTTTTAGGGAAACCTGGAACTGGTATATTTCTAATGAAAGAGAATGCAAAGGTTCACAGAGAGAGAAAGTCTCAAACCATTCATTAAGTTAGCAAGAGACTTTATAATGAAGTTTAAAAGTCTGATGAAATGAACATAGATGCTGGTGCTGGTACAAAGAGAAGAAACATGGGTCCTAGTAAAGCACCAGAGGAAGAAAAGAAAGAGAAGCCGAATCCATTTAAGAGTTCGTTTGATATGTGAAATAATTCATCCATTTAAGTCTAACACTTATTAATAAACATTCATTCTTCCTTTCCTTGCACATATCGTAGTCTAGTCATTACCCACTCTCTTGCAACTACTCTGTATTAAGTCTACTGTGTCGATTGGTAGATCATGCATTAGGTGATACAGCAAGAGTTTCTTGTAGTGAGTCTTAATCTAACTCCAATAGAATTCGATTCCATTAAATTGAGGACTGTAAGGAACGTTATACACAGGAGTTATCTTTAATTCTTCATAAGCTTTCTTAGATTCCTTAGTCTTATGAACTGAGAGGTTATCAACAAACAGGATGATCTCTTGATCGTTGTACTTATCTCTTAGCTTATGTAAGAACTCTATATACTGCTCTCGCTTAATAGAGCGAGGATGAATAACATAAGTTTCTAAGCCTGAATCTTCACTGATACCAGCCAAAATTGCGTGAGTGACAACCTTAACCTTTTAGTCATACACTTCTATATTATCGTACTTCTTGTACCAAGACTTATTAATAAAGGTGTTGAACGTAAACACAGCTTCATCAGCGTGTATGAACTTGATGTTATTATCAACAGACCTCTGCATTTAATCATATATATAGTTTAAATTATTACTATAAAATGGCAGAGTAAAGTCAATCACTCTCTTCACTCTATTGACAGTCTTGAAGGTAATACCATTCCTTCAATAAATATTTGCGATAGTCTATGGTGAGATACGCATGTCAGGAAACTTGCGATGAAACATCACAGCTCGCTAGTCAAGTGGGAAATGTGCCCAATACTAAAGAGTCTTAGAATCGCAGAGATATTCAATATGCTGCTAAGAGAACTTTTATTTTCTTACAGGATGTTATCAATAACCAGAATTGAAATGCTAAACAGCTAACAAGCAATGATACCTAACTGTTGAGGCACTCTTGCGCAGGAGCTTTGCTATAGCAGCATAATTCATAACTGGTTTGAGTTAGTCTATATTAATACTCGCACCATACCTAAGCTTAAGCAGTAAATCTAAATATTTCTCATCATAAATAGACCCCAAAAATCGCTAATTTCTATTTCTCATTTTGCAAACTGGCCTAATTTCTCTACTAACCCTAATAAAACCTCAACTTTACCCTACTAATCAAAGCACTTATAAACCTCACTAAGGGGTTTTGGGGTTTTGATTATACAAGTTATTTATTAATTCACTGTATCTGTCTACCTATTTATCGCAAGATTCCAAACTTAAAATAAATTCACTTTATAAACATTATATTGACTATTATGCATAAATTTTATTTTTGAGAATTAAATATCTTATATCATATTCATTCGTCATTATTCGAAAAACAATCTTATATTTTTATTACTTAATTCTATATATTATTTATAATTAAAAAATATCTATGAGAATAAAAATAAATTTATATGTCTGTTTTTTCGAACAATAACGAATGAAGTTGATTTAAGATATTCAAATTTTAAAAATATAATTTATGCATAATTGTTCCGCCCGAGATCCCCTCCCCCACCCCTCCCCCCGTCTCCGGTCGACCGAGACCCCCTCCCCGCCCCCTCCCACCCCTCACCCCCTAAAATACCCCATTTCATATCAAATCTTGTACCTAGAGGGTCTAAATCGAATTCCTTCTTGACATCTCGACATCATAGACCCTATTTTATATATAAAATTTCATAAGATTTTCAAAATTCTTTATTTCCATTTTAGTGCCTTATATGATATAAATTTTATGATTTGATAAGTTTCACTAAGTTTGTTAACCATTTTTACACTTTCCCAAATGAAATATAAATATAAATACTTTTCCATTAAATATTATTAAAATTTTATTTCTAAATAAAATTTATATACTATTATGTACAAAATTTAATTTAAAAATTTTTATCTCTTAAATCAACTTCATTCGACATAATTCGAAGAAAAAGCCTGATTAATTTTTCAAGTTTTTAATTTTCGCTATTTGATTAATTTAATTTTAATTATTTTTGAAAAACTTGCTATAATTAAAAACTTGAAAAATTAATCAGGCTTTTTCTTCGAATTATGTCGAATGAAGTTGATTTAAGAGATAAAAATTTTTAAATTAAATTTTGTACATAACAGTATATATATTTTATTTAGAAATAAAATTTTAATAATATTTAATGGAAAAGTATTTATATTTATATTTCATTAGGGAAAGTGTAAAAATGGTTAACAAACTTAGTGAAACTTATCAAATCATAAAATTTATATCATATAAGGCACTAAAATGGAAATAAAGAATTTTGAAAATCTTATGAAATTTTATATATAAAATAGGGTCTATGATGTCGAGATGTCAAGAAGGAATTCGATTTAGACCCTCTAGGTACAAAATTTGATATAAAATGGGGTATTTTAGGGGGTGGAGGGAGGGGGTCTCTGTTGACCGGTAGACGGGGGAGGGGGTGGGGGAGGGGATCTCGGGCGGAACAGATAATAATCAATATCATTATTTTTATAAAGTAAATCTTTTAAAATTTGAAGATAAGTTTTATTGTTGTTGGATCTTGTGTCATAGAAGGTCGACGATATAGTATTTTAAAAAATAACTTGTATAATATAACCAAGAATTTCATGATTGAGTTAGATTCATTGTATGAAAATAAAATTCATATTTTAAAAGTTATTTTATAGTGTGGAGAGGGGTATCTCGGTTAGAACTAATATGCCTAATGTGAAAATAATTATATTATAGATAAAGTGTGTGTATTTTATATAATAATTAAATCATTACAAAAACTATATATAAAGTGAAGGACAAACAATTAAATTCAATCAACCACCAATTTAACTTTGATTCTTCAGATTAAGTACACTAGTAATCATATTTACATAACAATAAAATCAGTGAAATAACGGAAGATGCGAAATAATCTATTGAAATACTAGACATTTAAGAACAAACTCTAAATCATATAGACCTTGAATTTTAAAATGACTAAGACAAGAATGAAGAGGAATATTAGTACTTTTCGTCTGATAAAGATGATAATCTCTATTTGACTTAAAGGGGATTGATACAAAAGACTAGGCCAGATAAATAATTGTAATTTTATTGTTTAAACTAAATAAATACCTATAAGGTGAATAGTAGAGGAGGACACTTAACAATTAAACCTCTAATTCATATCCTACTGCGAGTACATATTAAACTTTAAGAATTAGATAGTCAGATAGTGGTCAATATTAATAAATGTATCTGTCATTATAAATTAGTTCTTAAAGTTTTACCTTAATATTATTTTGTTAATATAAATCCCTTTCAATCCCATTAAGAGATTTGAATAATTCCTCTTAAAATCCTTCAGAATGTTAGTGTCCCAAAATATTGATAGTTGACGACGAACCCTTTAATTTAATAGCTTTAGAAGGAATTTTGGAGTAGTAAGGCATTACTAAAGTTGAAAAAGCATTTAATGGAAAAGAGGGTTTTAAAAAATATATTAGAATAAAACGAAATTTAAATGGATTATGCAAAGCTGAAAATCATGAATAAAGCTGCCTGAAGATGGTTATTAGTGATTACAATATGCCAATTATGAATGGGCATTAAATGGTCACTGCAATTACTTATATTTAATAAATTATATTGATATTATATAAACATATTATAAATTAGGGATGAGGGCGTTGATATATCATAGACTATTTTTATTTTAATATCAGGGGATATATTTTCTGGATAGTAAAGTAATTAATTGAATGAAGCTTTTGATTACTTTTAAATTATTTGGTTTTATATTTAAAATTAATGAAAATTTTAAGGAATAAAAATTTTTTTTTCTCAAGCCTAAACAGTAATTCATTTTATTTGGTAAATATTGGAGGAATAAATTCGAAATTGGGATATTAATTTAAATTAAATAAATAATTAATAAAATTATTGGCAGTTAAAGTTGGCCAATTTAAACAGTCTTGGGTTTATTCGATAAAGAAATTTAAAATAGCTGGACTTTATTATGGCGGTTACTATTTATAACATTCCTGAAAACGAGATAAATCGACTTTTATAAAAAGCTATAACGCAATAACTAATATTCCCAGCTTATTTTGAATTCTCTATCAATGAGCCTCAAAACCGTTTAAATTAGACAACTTTAACTGCCATTAATTTGATTTAATTTTAATTTATCTTATTATAATTTCCCAATTTAAAATTTATTCCTACAATATAATAACTTAATAACAAAGCCAATAAGCAACTGCAAAGTAAAGGAGTTAATAAATCAATATATTAAGAATTGAAATTATCTGATTTATTTTAGAATATTTTAATTTATCATTAATTACATTTAAAGATTAAAAATCATTATTACTATCTTTTTTATGAGCATTTTAATCTTAATTATAAATTAATGAAAATAAATTGATTTATTTTTTTTATTAAATCTTTGGTAAAATATGCTCTATTTTTTATAATTGAACTAACTGGCTAGACGGTAGGGTGGTTCGCAAATTTTGACGTGCTTAATGGGATGAAACCTAATTTTCGTTTTTATTTCTACTCTTTAAAAAGAAAGGATTAGGTTTCTGTTGTGTCAATATCTCGTTGAAAGTACGGGATATATGTCTGCTGCTGGTATGGTGTATATAGTTGTGTATGTCTTGAGTCCTTTTATAAAAGAAGGACGAGAGTTTGGACAGGTCAAGGTAGGGTGGGGGGCATCTACTAATCTTTCTTGAGGAAAGTTGTGAAGGAATATTAATTCATTATTAATTTATTTTAATAACTTAACTATCTAAATAATTTATTAATTATAAAGAGTAACTTTAAAAAAATAGGAATAAATTATATTAAACTCCAAATATAGATGCTAAAGTGTAATGAATTTTTGGTTGAACTTTCAATAAAATTGCAACCATATAAAAATGAAATATTTTCTTTTTAATTCTGCAATGTTTTATTTTGAATTTTTTTTTAATTAATTAAGTTATTATCTAAAATTAAATATATAAGAAATTTTACAATTTATAGATTTGTAATGCCAGAGTTTATAAACCTTTAGAGTAAGTATTAATTTCATATTAATTATTATTGAGAAATAAAATATATTATGTAAGGCTACTTAAGAATTACTTTTCTCAAACACTAGAGATTTATTTCAAAACATTGAATTTAAATATTAGCTATATAAAATATTGATAGAATTAAGAATTAATTTATCATTAAAAACGTATACTATATATCAAATAGGATTATTTCATATTTATCATAACAGCAATGCCTTCTTATTAAACTAATTTAAATTCCCAATCAAAACCCCTTAATTAGTTGTTTTAGTAATTTTAATTGTAAGCTGTAGTTTTGGATCTTATTGGGATTAGGGTTGTCTTATTAGGATTTGTACAGAAAACGCAATTTCTTGTGAGATTAATATGAAATAATAGAATATTAATTTACTTAAATTATTTTAATTTTGTCTGCTTATCCTTGTTGTATCTCTAAAGTATATCGTTAATATGAAATCATGGATATTAAGTTTCTGGCACAATTATCTTTTTTATAGCTTAACAAAAATCATATTGCTTAATATTTTCTCTGTTGAATTTATTTATTATTTTTTTTCTCAATTTTATATCAAAGTAAGAAATACAATTCAAATAGGTCACTAGGATTATAGAACTTACGGTCCAAGCATCCCGTTATAAAGAGTATTTAATACATTATTCTAGAATTTTAAGAGTTCCTGCTGAACAAAATACCTTACCTAACAAAGGTTGAATCTTTATCATATTGGCAATGATTACTATTTCTAAAAGATGAAGATTAAGAGTTAATATTTATATTTGAACATGCCCTTGATCATGGAGCTCTTTAACACCATAAATCATTTCTGTGAGTTAAATGCTAGGTTCTTATCTTCTCTTTTCTAAACCTCTCTAAGTATTATAAATACATTTGCAAACTAATTATGATACTGCTCGTTCTAAATGAATGTGGATTATATACCGAATAAGATTACTCATCTTAAGTCTACACAATTCTTAAAGTATATCCTCTAATGTGTAGAAAACTTTTTAAAAATATGAGTTTAAATTAAAGAAATACCGAATTACGAAAGATTTCTATCACAAATCTTATTTTAGGATTCTATAAAAGACGAAGAGAAGGATTTTGTTTTCCTTCCTAATGAGGAAAAGTCTCTAAAAAGCTTCCAGAAAGGATTTAATTCATTGGCATTCTTAGTACATAAAGAGAGATTTATCTTAAAGAAATCATTAATAAAGCTAAAAAAAGCTTTTATATTTATCCTGATGATTAAGAGAAGCAAGGCATACTAATAAGAAAGACCTGATTCATGGAGCTTAAGAATCATCCTAATTTCTCAAGAAAGCTTTTATCTTTATTTTTGAAAATTATGATAGATAGAGAGAAAATCACAGACTATTCATTTAGTGAGAATGAAGTTTTATAAAGATGTCTAAGAGACACTTACATTTAGATATCCGTTTAATAGATTATTTTTTTCATTTTTATAATTCAGTAGAATTATATCCCATTAAATTTTAGGCTATAGGAAACTGCATTAAAAAAATTTGATTGACTTTTCTTAAGCTCTTTTGCACTTTTTGTGAACATAGAGGTTGTAAAAATAACAGGAAGATGTCTAACTCTTTGTATTTATCTTATGGCTTTTATTAAAATTTAATGGACAATTTTCGCATTAGAGGTACGAATAAAAGAACTTTCTAATCCTAGATCTTCTCTACTTACGTACAAAATTAATAGAGTAAAAACCTTTTTACCATTTTGTCATAGACTTCAATATTATCATATTTTATACCAGGACCTATCAAATAATAAAGGCGATAAAGGTAAATAACTTCATTGCGAGTATAAACTTGATGATATTATCATTAAATTTCTGCATTTATTCATAAATATTGTTTAAATAATTATTTACTATAAAATGGGACCGTAAATTAATTACTCTCTTATCTTAAATGCTAGGCTTTTTCTCCTAAAAATATTAGCAATGGTATATGGTATATAAAGGGATGCACTTTTCAGAAAACTTTTTATAAAATATCAAAACTTGCTAGTCAAGAGGAAATTTGCTCTCAGTATTTTAAAATATTTGAGTCCAATAGGTAGTCATTATGAACCTAAGATAAATTATTTTTCTAGCAGGATGTTTTCAAGAGCCTGAGTTATAATACTAAACAGCTAACATGCAATGATACCTTACAGTCGAAGCACTCTTACACTATAGCTTTGCAATCGCACAATAATTCATCACTGGTTTGACTTAGTCTATATTAATACTTGTACCATACATAAGCTCAAGCAGTAAATCTAAATATTACTCATCATAAATGGACCCTAAATTTCGTTAATTTCTATTATTTTATTTTTTATATTGGCCTAATTTCTCTACTAACCCCAATAAGACCCCAACTATACCCTACAAATCAAAGCACTTATAAACCTTACTAAGGGATTTTGGGGTTTTAATATCAAGGTGATATCATAAGTAGAGCAAATTCAAGTTAGAAAGATTTATCTTATTAAATTTTCTTTTTTTTTAAAAAAAGAAATTTATAATGTATATTTATGAAGTTAAATATTATCTAAGTTAATCAATTCTAAAGAAATTACAGCGACGATATTGAATAAATTATTTAAAAGTTATTTCAATATAAATTTGACGAATAGTAATTATGAGAATATGTAAGATTTATTAGTAAACATGAGTTAACCATATAAACAAGAATGGTTTTCTTTAAAATTCATCGATTAAGAACTAGAACGAGACTATTAGAAATAGTAGTATTATCACTAAATTAGCATTTAAGTTAATTAAATTCAAAATCAAAATAATTTTAATTTGACAATAGACCAATTTGAAATTTATGATTATCTACTTATCAGAGCTCACAGTAATGATGCTAATATTCATGATTTTTCAAATCTACAGATTTGTCGAATTGAAAGGAAAATACCCTAATATTCGTTGGGCTGGCTTGTCAATTGCACTTCTTTTTGCAGTTGCTTCAATTTAATGTTTGTTATCTAGAAAAATATAATGGGCATCATTGAACATCGCTATTAAATTCGTGAAAAATAAATCTTTATTCTGAATATAAAATTTTGTCATTCTTATTTAAATACTTGAAATTTATCATATTTAGAGATAATATACAAACTTTAACCATGTTTATAGCCTTGGTCGAAAGTGGTGTATAAGGTTATGCAACTTTTGCTTAAGTAGATTTATTCGCTGTCTTAATTTTTATATTATTTTACAAATTAAATATAAATAAACGTAATTTAGTCTGTCTTAACTGGTTTAATTTCAACTCTATCATTTATGAGCTACTGCTAGAAAAGACTATTTTTTGTATACTTGATATGTATGGTATATCTATTTTTAAGAACTTGGTTTTGGGTTAATGATAGGATGAGATTTTACAGATTAAATATTTAGTAATCATAAATTAAATTAAAGTGTTCATAAAATTTATTGCGTTTATGATTTCGAAACTGGTTAATATACAGAATAACTAATATTGAATAATTATAAAATTATAATACATTACAGATTTAATCTGTTTTTCCTTACTAGCTTCACCTTCATTTACATTTTCTCAAGGTAAATAGTAATTAAAGAGAGGGAAAAATTTAAGAATAAATAAAATTAGAAATAGATGTTACAGATGTTTCAAAATTTAGTGACTACTCACCATGATGGAATTATCATTAGCGAAATATATATTAATTCTTGTCATTAAATATATTGATTAAGGATTTTTTTAATCGAAGACCAAGACATTCTATTTTATAATGACCAGATAGGCAATATCTCATTATATTTTTAATATAAAATATATTAATATCTTTGAAACAAAAAATCAAAGAGTCTCTCCTAATTAAGAAAACAGATAGAAAGATATTGTAAAATCTGAGAAATAGTAAAAAGTTAAGGAATCGCTTATAAACTCAAAATTTAAAAATGATAAGAATAATATATCCACAAAGGAATCAGAAAATGGGTAATTTACGATGATTCCTTATGAAAATATTTGGGAATATATATCGACTCATTCTAGAAATTACTTTAAAGTATCACACAATGTAGGTCTACTTACTGCCAATTTCTTATATGTTATAAATATAAAAGAAATTATTTTCAATTAATTTAAGCAATAATACTCAATTGTTCCGACCGAGATCGGTACCCCCCCTACCACACATCTGAAAATACCAACTCCACACCAGTACCCACCCAACCCCCATTACACCCCCCATATTATCCACTATTTTATTTGAAACTTTAATCCGCGCAGTCAGAATAAATTTCTTTCTTGACATCTCATTATTATTAAGTGAAAATATTTTATAAATATCATAAATTTTTATAAAATTTGTACTTTGCTTATTAACAAATAATAAAATATTAGTTATTTTTTTATTATTTTTCAACTTCCGTCAACATAACAACAATGAATTATTTATTTTCTATTTTTCAACGTTACTCATCATTTTTTGAATATATACTCTAATGTAAAAATATTATTTTATGATTTGCTCATTAATAATCTTAATAAAATACAAAATATTGGGAAATTTATTTTTTTAAATCCAAAATAACTGCATTGCATTAAATAATCGTAAATTTAATTAGATCTGTAAAACAAATAAGGGAAAAATAAAGAAGTCTTAATGTATGCTCATAACAATAATTTAAAATGTATTTTAAATTTGCAAAATGTCATTTTAATTTATTTTGATTTTTTTACAAATCATTTCAACTCTTATGAAGCATATATATGACTCTGGTTTGAGCATTAGTGAATTTAATTATCAAATTTTTAAGTTTTTAGAGTAATTTGCTGTAATTATTCTACTAGCAGACTTAACATACTAAATTTATTTAGGATTACAAAATCTTGAATTTATCCTGCTAATATTTTTCATAAAATTTGATGCTGTTTATTCAATAACTTATTAGTAAAAAAGCATTCTTACTAATAAAGATTGAGAGCAATTATCTATTTGTTCAAGGAAGGATTTGTTAATTGTTTATAAATTGTTTATCCATTTTGAATTTAATTTGATAATTTATTAGTATATTTTGTTTATTTATGAATTCCTACAATATTTATATTTCAAAGTTTTATGATCGATCAAAATTTTATTATTGTAGAAATACATTTGAATTTGGAAAATTAATTATAATTAAATTAATAATGAATCAAAATCGTGGCAGTTAAAGTTGGCCAATTTAAACGATCTTGGGCTCATTCGATAGAGAATTCAAAATTAGCTGGACTTTACTATTGGCGGTACTATTTTATCGCATCCCTGGAGCGAGATAACTTGACTTTAATGTGAGGGTATAATTTAATGAATTTAGATGAGTTTAATTAAAGTCAAGTTATCTCGCTCCAGGGATGCGATAAAATAGTACCGCCAATAATAAAGTCCAGCTAATTTTGAATTCTCTATCGAATGAGCCCAAGATCGTTTAAATTGGCCAACTTTAACTGCCACGATTTTGATTCATTATTAATTTAATTATAATTAATTTTCCAAATTCAAATGTATTTATACAATATTATAGCTATTTCTCAAGTATTTTTTATGTAAAATCTATATCTTTTTAAATAATCTCAATTCACCTTATCTTAAACGAATTATAAGAAATTATCATTCATAAAAGTTATTAGAACACAAATTCTTTCACCTTAATAAAGATTAAAAAAATTTTACAATGCTACATTAAAAATTGTATGAAAACTGAGTTTAGCAAGATTATTATTACTTATCTCTTTACGAATTTTTAAAAGGGTAGTTTAAGAAATTATATTAATTACTCTTTTTGTAAAATCAGATATTAATTTTTAATTTTTTAAGGTATATCATATTAGGCAAAAATTATAAGTAAAAAGTAATAAATATATTTTATTTATCAATTCAATAAATTTATTATAAATAACAATTGAACGTTTCTTTCATGTTATTATTTTCATTTATAATTTCTAAATTAAAAATAACATATAAATTAGATTAGGCAATTGTAAAATGAAACATGACAACTTCTTTGTTTAGTAAAATTAAATTTGTTTCGAATAACTTATATAAAAGATAATTTCTTATTATTGGTTATGGAAAAGTTGAATTGAGATTATTAAAAGCTTATAAACTTTATATTAAAATACTTAAGAAATAACTTTATTGATAAAATTATGATTATAAATGAGCAAATCATAAAATAATATTTTTCCATAGGAGTATAAGTTCAAAAACTGATGAGGGATAATTTAAAATAATAAAAAAATAATTAATATTTTATTATGTGTTAATAAGCAAAGTACAAATTTTGGGGTACTGACGTCCATTCCTCACCGACGACGTCCATTCCTCACCGGTGACGTCCATTCCTCACCGGTGACGCCCATTCCTCACTGACGACGTCCATTCCTCACCAGTGACGTCCATTCCTCACCGGTGACGTCCGTTCCTCACCGGTGACGTCCGTTCCTCACCATTATTAATATATTTAAAAAAATGTCGTATACACTCAATTAAGATGTAAGATTATTAGATTTAAAATTTACCAAATGGAATTTAGCTGCGAATATATTTTCACAAAAATTATTTCAGAAATTATTAAAACTGCTCTATCAAACTAGAATTCAAAATTATTACTAAATCAAATATTATATAAGCTAATTATCACATTTTATTTCTGTTAAAAAATACCATTTTATTTTTTAACATTTGCTTATTACATCTCTGGGGATGTTTAAGACCAGGATCTTTAATTTCGTTATTAAAGTAAAAAAAAAATATTTATTTTTTACACCTCAAAACTCTAAGTGACTCTTTATAAATCTTTTGGGGGGTTGTTACCTTACTTCATCAAAAGTTTATTACCCAATAAAATCTTTAAGTTTAATCAATTTATGGGAATCTTAATAACTTTTATGATAAAATTTTACTTTTCATAACATTTTTAATTCTTTTAGCTTGATATGATTCTTTATTATCATCCTTATTACATTGATAAAAATAGTTACCAATGTTTAATGAAACTAGGGATAGTTGAAACTATCAAAACTATATTTTTATATTATTCTTAATATATCTGGAGGAAGTAGCGATTTATATTTGCTTCTTATAATTTTTGGCAATTAGAATTTATTTTTAAACTTTTGAGGGGACTCCCCCAATCTATGTGGTTACTAATAAAGCAAATGAACTTTACAATATTATTATTTAAGATTATTTATAACTTTACTCCAATAAACACTCATTGAACAAGATAGTATTAATTTCTTTCATTCTTAATTTTGCATATTAAAATGTATCATAAAGATATTTGTGTTTTTTGTTTTTTTTATTTGCAAAGCTCTTAATTTAAAGTTTAAATAATTGACAAATATTTAAACTTTAAATCATATTTAAGTTTTTCATTTAAAACATTAAAAATTTATTTAATTTACCTATTTATAATGACAACTAGACTCTAAATAAAAATATATGAATACAATGAAATTCTCGGCTTAAAGCATGTTATTAAGAAGAATTATGATTGCTATTTATAATATTAATTATGTTTTTGGAAAATTATGTTAGAATTGATCAATACCATTCATTATAGAGTATTTTATACATTTTTTAAAAATATATTAATAATGGTGAGGAACGGACGTCACCGGTGAGGAATGGACGTCACCGGTGAGGAATGGACGTCGTCGGTGAGGAATGGACGTCAATACCCAAATTTTGTAAAAATTTATGATATTTTATATAATATTTTCACTTAATGATAGCAAGATGTAAAGAAAGAAATTTATTCAGACTGCGCGGATTAAAGTTTCAAATAAAATAGGGGATAATATGGGGGGGGTACTGGGGGTTGGGTGGGTACGGGTGTGGAGTTGGTATTTTCAGATGTGTGGTAGGGGTACGGAGGGTTACAAGTCTCTGTCGGAACACTCAATAGTAAGAAGATCTTTAACTTTTTATTAATTATTTCATTCTATTTTTATCCTAATCAAAGAGTTGAAGGAGCATATTTCACCTATATTAATAATTAGGCAAACGAAATTAAAAAGAAGAAACTTTAGGTTTTCACAAGTTACATTAAATCTGGACCTAAAAATTATGTTCTTACTACAATTAGGGATATGTCTTTTTGGCTGGAATATTATATAAATACATCACTTATTTTTAATAAATAAAAATTAAAAATATTAGAAAGAAAAGAACATGTCAAGTATGAAGACTATAGCATTTGCCTCAGCTGCGCATGAATTTAGAAATCCTCTAAATGCCATAATGTCTTCATTAGAATTGTTGGAATAATATGTGTAAGATGAGAGAGCTGAAAAATTTATGAAAACAGCAAAAATTTCATCAAATCTAATGCTTTAGGAATATTATTATTGCATACGATTTTATTTTTTGTATTATCCCCAAAAAGAAATTCTACAGTTAATAAAAAAAATTTAATGCTCTACTTAATGAACGATATTCTTGATTTTTCCTAAATTGAAGCAAAAAACTTCATTCTAAACATATAGTAGATAAGAATTTAAGATTGCTTAGAGGAGATCGTCAATATTTTAGAATTCAAAGCCTAAACTAAAAATATAGATCTTAGCTACGAAGTTAAGGGCTAAAATGTCCCTTTAGATATATTTACTGATTTAAATAGATTGAAACAAATTCTGATTAATTTAGTATCAAACGGAATTAAATATACTTTGGAAGGTTATGTCAAGATAATTGTTAAGTTTGACAAAGAGACCAACCTTGTTTAGTTCAATGTTAATAATTTTTATTTGGTTTAACTGTGCTGTGTCTTTAAATTAAATTTATTACTTCTCTTAATGTAAAAGACACTGGAGTAGGAATAAGCATAGATTAACATTCAAAACTCTTCTCAGCATTTACCAAAATCATGAAAAATAGAAATTTAAATCGATAAGGCTGTGGGCTTGGTTTATAGGTCAGTAAAAATTTAGCAAATGCAATGGGTGGCAATATATAATTCAAATCACAAGTCGGGAAAGGGTCACTCTTCGTATTATTACTTCCTTATTACAAAA
Organism: Oxytricha trifallax; assembly: GCA_000711775.1. Classification (NCBI taxonomy): domain Eukaryota; phylum Ciliophora; class Spirotrichea; order Sporadotrichida; family Oxytrichidae; genus Oxytricha; species Oxytricha trifallax. The sequence goes on from ARYC01002121.1 coordinate 19,062, forward strand.
CAAAAGAAGAGCTTTATCATTCTCTTTAGATATAATTATATATAAAATTACTAATAAATCTTCAATAAACATAGGATTTTGTTTGGTAAGCATCAACTAATAAACCTATTAGTTATATAATTCCATTTCAGCTACGTTTTTTTAAACAAACATTAAAATTTGTCAAATGAATACTAAAAGAATTTGTAGTATTATTTGTATAACCCTAATTTTTAAGTATATAAAAATATTTAATTTTTTAGATGCAAAATGGTCATTGCTAGAATTTATTTTTTTATTTTATATAAAGAGTTACTTGCCATCAAAAGTCGAAGAAGAAAATAAGTTTCATAGAAAATCTAAAGATGATTATTAGTCACAATTAAGTTCTATCAACTTTTAAATATAAGTATAACATATTTGCTTTATATATATATATATATATTTTATATTAGGCAACTAAGAAAGTATTGATTTTGAGTGCAACGAAGAAACAGAGAATAATTTCTAAACAACTTAATACTTGCATTAGAACTTTGACTAATATCTTTAAAAAATGCCCAGTATGAAATATTGAAAAAAATATTTTTACAGCTAAAACTGCTTAAAAAATAATTATTTCATGCTTTAATCATAGTAAGGCAATGAATCATTACTCTTTAAGGTTTAGATTTATAGTATTTCTTAAATAAATTAAGTTATTTTCTTAATCATTCAGACAAGTAGGATTCAGCCAGTAGTTATGCTTTCAAATCTTTTAATTTACTATCATGATTTTAAAACCATTGCATAACTCTAAACACATTGGTTTATATAATTTTTATATGCACCATTGAAAAATTATTGAGACTTGAAATAAGTTAATTAATGTTTGCATAAGCTTACCTAAAATATATTTGCTAAATTAAGATTCATAATAATTGTTGCTAGAGAATTTGCCAAAACAATTTTATTTAAATAATAATTTATAAATTTCCTATTAAAATAGACAAAAATTATTTATTTATTTTTAATGAAAGACATTTAATCAAATTATCCAAATTTTTAATTCGACAATAACTCTCAAGGCTAAATATAATTGAAATCAACCAATTAGTCAAATCAAAAATTATAAAATACAAAAAGATTTTCAAACAGAAATGAGATTTTATAAGTAACCCTAAATCAATTTTAAGATGTAGAAAATATAGATTTAGAATAATAGAGAAATTCTATACCCTCTGTATAAATAAATCAATTTTCATAAAATTCGAATGAGTGTTAATGCCCCAAAATATTAATAGTTGACGACGAACCCTTTAATTTAATAGCTCTTGAGGGGCTTTTAGAGCAGTAAGGCATTACTAAAGTTGAAAAAGCATTTAATGGAAAAGAGGGTTATGAGAAATATATTAGAATAAAACGAAATTTAAATGGTTTATGCAAAGCCAAAAATCACGAATAAAATTGTTTATAAATGGTCTTTAGTGATTACAATATGCCATTGATGAATGGGCATTAAATGGTCAATGCAATTACTTTAATTTCAATAAATTACAGTAAGTCATGCTATTTTTTGAATTTAAATTAAGGGAGATAAAGCTAATCATCATTAAACAGCCTTTATTCTAATCACTGGTGATATATTTTCAGGATAATTGAGCATACAATTGAATGAAGCTTTTGATTTTCATTAATTAGTTAGTTAGTGACAAGGGTTTAATAAATATAATTAACTCATACCTTTGAATAATTAATAATTTTTAATTATATAATTGATTGCTAAATAACAAAGCCAATAAGCAGTACCAAAATTAGAGAACTTATTAATAGATATATAAACAGTTGAAAGTTTTTGAATTAATTAATTCAAACAAATTATTTCCTTAAAAATATATAATTAATAGTTTATATCTATATTTATATTAGATTTAATATAAATAGACAAAAATTGAATTTATGAATAATTAAATAAATTGAGAAATCATCAATTTTAAATATAACTTGATTATTGTAAGAAAAAAAATCTTTAATTTATAATTTATCGAAATTAAAGAAGAAAATAATAAATGAATTAAGCTTTTTCATTTAATATCTTTTTTAATTTAAAAATATCTTAACAAGAGAGAAAAAAAATCAAATTTTTCTTAATTAATATAAATTGTGAACATCTACTCACATATTAATAATGGAAATTTAAAAAATAAAAAATAATTATATTAAAATCAAATAATTCAAGTTAATTGTGGTTCAAGTCAGTAGAAATTTATCGTTCTTAATTATGAAAAAGAATTATATATCAATTCTACTTTATTATTGCAGTTATATAACATTATAACAACTTAATATATTAGTCTAAATCAAATAAATAATTAAGTTGAAATATTTACCAGAAAAATATAATTTGTATTTAAAAAATTCATAATTTATATTGAAATTTTATTTTTCTAATAATGTAGGCAAATTTCCACTTTAAATTTTCGATATTAACTTAAATCTGGAATAATGATTGTGAAGATATCTTGAAATAAGACATAGAAAAAATTGCATTAAATGAATCTTTACAAGATTATCAAAATAGGCCTATAAAAGGTTTTCCTATTCAAAAATAATTAATTTAATTTTAACAATTAATCTATAAATTTTCCCAAATACAAATCTAATGCTTGACACAATTGAACTCCCCGAGGACTGGTACAAAATCTACATCAGTAAGTTGAGCTTTGACTTTAAATTTCTTATGATCTCTAACTTAAACTGCCATAGACAAGCAGCAAATGGTTTATGTTAATGTAAGAGACCAAATTTGCTCAGTGGGCCCTGTTTTCAGCATTTCCAAGATAGACCAAGTATTCGTAAGTTATCTCATTTTCGATTTTGAAATCTTTCTGAGATTTCACTCTTATGAACCTTTAACTTGACATCTCGACTATAGAATGGAATCTTGGGCCTGAAAGTTGACCACTAAAAGATTGAGTAAGAGGTTGAGAGAGTGCGCAAAACTTTAAACTTAATGTGCAACACTCACCCACTTCTGGACCTCAATGAAAACTCCTTGGTTTCCACTATGAACTCACAAACTCTCGGTGCAGATGGAGAAATTGATGAGAAACTTTTGGATTCCACACAGCTCTCACTTTTGCTACAACAGAGAGAAAATTTGAGAATCAATAATGAGCTGGACAAGCAAGTGGAAGAGCTGGATTTGAGGATTCAGGCTGAGCTTAAAGATATTGTCGGTGACAACAAAGATGAAGTCTCGCTTTTGAATGAGATCACTGGCAAATTCTTTTAGGGCATTCCGCAATACTCGCATCAGTAAGTTTAACTTCAACTAATACTTGATAATTTTAAGAGTTTTAACTTTTGTATTAGTGAGCAATTTAAACAAAATAATCTTTTAGCATTGGCTTGGTTTAAAATAATTCTTTGTTTAAAATCATATATCTCTATTTTATTATATAATAGCATAATTATACTAGTTTTATTGAAGTTAATTGTTTAAAATGGTATTTATTACTTAACTTAAGCTTTATAAATCTACTGAGAATCCTATGTTAAGGTTCTACTGCTCAGTAAGAGTAAATGGCAGAGAAGTGGGAAGAGGAGTCGCTCAGAACAAAAAGCATGCAAAGCAGCTTTCAGCAATCCAAGCACTAAAGAACATCTGCCCTAACCTCTATTCCCAATGGAAAGTCAAGTACAGAGATCAAGAGAGTGCAGTTTCAAGCCAATCATAGCCTGGCAGCCACTTCCTCAAGGAAATTGACCTGGGTTCACTCATGTAACAAGCCAGCTAGAAAGGCCTCATACCTGCAATGAAACCAGGCAAAGAGAATCAGCAGCAATTGTCTTAAAATTCAAAGGACAGCTCTCAACCAGGATATTCTCAGGATGCAGTGAGCACTCAAGATATCGATGATGCTGAAATCGATGACCCTGAACTAATGTACTCCAAGAAGCATCTCTGTGCAAAGTATACCCCACTTACTGTTGTGAAAACTTTGGAAGCTAAGCACAAGAACCTGAGCTTCATTGAGCAAATTAATGAGTCCAAAGATCTTGTGAAAAACAAAAATGTCTACACAATTATCTTCTCAATTAGAGGTTTCAATCTCGAAGGAAGAGCAACTGATTACAGCAAGCAAAGAGCTAGACATGAGGCATCCCAAAGATTCCTCAAAAACCTCTTCCCTAAGAATTACACATGGAATTGTGTAATATCTCAACTCACCTAACTCAAAGAACCACTAAAAGAAATACTTGATCTTGATTGAAAAGGCTAAAACTTCTTGAGAGTGGAACTTAAATTTTCATTTTGGTTTAGGACCTCATTCTCTAATATTAAAGTAAATATAGCTTAAACTTATAATATTGATAACATTGATTGAATTTATTGTATTAATTGCTTTAAAATTTGATTTGTTTTTATCATTGTTTAAGTTCTATAGTCTATAAAATAAATTAAATGTTTTACTCGTTAAATAATTTTGTGATTAATTTGTTTAACATTTTTTGAATTATTTTTGTTAACGTTTTGTCAGTTTATCCTTAAGAATATTATTAAGTTATAAATAGAAACATAATTACAGTATTCCAAATTAGTAGTCTAATTTATGAATTCATAAATTTCTTTGTGAATGTTTTAATATCTACTAAAAAACTCCAACTTGGTCCTCGAAACTAAGCAGTGAAAACTATTCTAAAATCATATCTGATCTATACTATGTCTTAAAGACCACCTGGGAAATATAGAAATAGGTGAAAATTCCCATTAAACCGTGGCAATCGAAGCGATCTGTCAAGCCACCGTGACCAGGTATAGAATTCCCAAAGTCCTATAAAAAAGGAGTGTTTAGACGTAATTTTATAAATAGAGTTTAGACAGAATTAAAACATAGGAAGGTTTTAATAAAACGCTTTAATAGACCTACTTTTATGTTAAACGCTCGTTTTACTCCTGAAGCAAAAAACCCTCCGAAAGGTGCAATTAAAGAAGCATAAATGGCGATCACTATAGAATGTAATTAGAGCATAGTGATTCTATAACATAAATAAATATCATTACCTATAAAACAACTCATTTAATATTATAAATTTAGTAAAATTTAGGGCATAATATTTTTTTCATAAGCATGATTCTTATTGCATGCTGAGATATAAAACCTGGCAAGTATATTTGAACTATCTGATTATAAGAATCAATTGTATTTTAAGAGCAATCAATTCTCTAGAATGGCTTGAGAGTAATTTGTTCAACGGGGCACAATATAGAATGATTATCTGATAACAAATTTGGAATCTATTAATAAATGAATCATGAATCTTGAATTAAAAATTACTATATAAGCCATTGCAAATGTACAAATCATACCTCCTAAAAAACCTTCCCAAGTTTTCTTAGGAGATATCTCAATAGTTAAATGTATAATATTCTTTTTACTCAATATAATCCTATAAGCCCATCCTAATTTAATTATCTGATTTCGCAAATTTTAACTTAAAATGTAATTTAATAATGAAATATCTAGATTAGAGGAGTCCTGCCAAAAACAATGCCAAAGAGATAGGAGCACACATCGTTAGTAACCACGCAAAGTTGAGGGAAAATAAGCCAGTAAAACCCTTTGTATATATTGTTTTAAGTGAAGCTTGGTATAATTACGACAAAAATTATTCCCATTATTTGATGAGATAATTTCTCGATCTAGTAAACTTTTTTCCTTTCTCTTTAATTATAGTTTTTGTAGTATAAAAAATCATGCCATTTCTAGTATTTTAATTGAAATATGTAATTAAAAAGGCAACAAAAGTAAAATTACAGTTTACTTATATGAACCTTGATCAAGATGAAATACGAAAATAATTAGACCGACAATAAATAAGCAAAAACTTATTAGTGTGTGCTTATCATAGAGCACCATATGTAAGATAGATTCAATGAATTATTTAGTAATTGATCAATGCTATAGTTTTTAGAATAAAAATAAACAAAAAACCCTTCTAAATTAAGATATAGTTATACTTATAAATTCTTGAGGTATAAGGTCCTGAGTTAGGAGCTACCTCAAGAAAAATTTTGGGATCATAAAGTACTCAACAGCCCAGAATATGTAAACATTTTAATAAGATCAATTAATGAATGATTAAAAATCCTTTAATTTTTAATTTTACCTAAAATACTTTGTTTGTTTTACCATTAAAGTATGAAATCAAGCTTGGTATGTGGATGTGAATGAGATTGTCTTTTAATACTCATTGAGTTAAAATTGCTTGAATTTTCAAAATTAATATAAAATTAAGAATTAAAATACGCGATTAGTATCTTAATTACTTTTAATTATATTAAAATGTCACGTATCTCAAAATCGATGAAATTTCGAGATGCATGCCAAATAAATCAATTAAAAAACTCATATAACTATTAGTTCTTTTAAAATCAATATAAGTTTTTAAAATATTAAAGTTCCTTAATAAAAGATTTTTATTTTTCATCAATATTAAAAATGCAATTAAAATAATGTCACCTTTAAATTCTATTGTTTAATTAACTATTTTTATTTTTTTAAGTTAATTACTATCAACTCTTTTAAAAATACTTTAATATTTTAAAAACTTATATTGATTTTAAAAGAACTAATAGTTATATGAGTTTTTTAATTGATTTATTTGGCATGCATCTCGAAATTTCATCGATTTTGAGATACGTGACATTTTAATATAATTAAAAGTAATTAAGATACTAATCGCGTATTTTAATTCTTAATTTTATATTAATTTTGGAAATTCAAGCAATTTTTACTCATTATCTCTTTGTACATTACTATTTGCAGAGGAATTACTATGAGGGAACAGTAGAAGTGACCCATAGCTATTAGCATAAAAAATCCACACAGAAGCACTATGGTGCTAATTGTTCTTAACTTGAATGTTGACATTCTTTATTATTAAATATATCTAAGATGGATTATATAAGCCTAATGCTTTAAAACATCATTTTTCGGACTTTAAATTGATTCTTTATGAATCTTACTATTTACTTTTTGAAGCATGATTTTTATCTTCTTGAATATTATTAGCAATATTGGAACTAGAGTGCTACGACTTATTAAAACATTAAATATATAAACAACTGGGTATTAATAACTATTTATGATATTTTATTTTGAAAATTAACTTAAAAAAGACTTTCCACTATCAGAACTGTGAAAGTCAGTGCTAAGACTTTCTCGCTTTGTGAGCTCCAGTTCTTCAGCATTTATAGATCGCATCTTTGAGCTAGTCACTTTTCGTTTATTTATGATTCAAAACTTACAAAGTTAAATTTAATAAAAACCCTGATTTTCAAATCCATCGTATTAATGGATTTTCCATTCATAACTTCTTTGATATTATATTAATGTTAAATTATAGGATTTACGTTAGTATGCAGATTTTTGCTCTAAATTGAACTTTTTGGTCAGTAAAATATCGTCATGAGAACCTTCCTTCATAGTAAAGCCCTCTGACTGTATTTAAGATGTTTGAGGAAGTTGTTAAGTATTAATATACATTATACTAAATTAATTTTATTGTTATTTTCTCATTTTACTCTCTATAAAAGCATAATTTAATTCCTAATTTAACTAATCACCAATCGCTTTACGAAATAAGTATTATTAGAATTAACTTCCATGGAACAATATATTAATTTAAAAAAATAGGGATTTATGAATAAATTAAATTATAAAATCATTTTATTTTACTATTATTTAAATTATTTTAAATTTTCCTTATATTTTGTGTATTAATTTTTATTTTAAACATGAATTAAAAATCTTAAACCATGAATGTGAGATAATTAATATCAACTTAGTTACTAGTAAAACTTAGGTAATTATAATTTATTTATAAATTAAACTGAAAAGTATTTATTATATTTAAATTAATTATCCCAAAAAGTATGTATAATGAGAAATTAATGACCTATATAGATATATTGATCAGTTAATTGTTAAAATAAAGAGATTTCTGACCAAAATGTTATAGAAATTATAATTACGTTTTCATGTTTAAAATAAATAGATTGATATATTTACAACTTTTATGTTTTGTATCCACATTGAGATTATTAATATAAGTCAGTTTATAATAGCTCTGTTATCAGGACTCCCCATGAATTATAATTTTTTTGATTATTTTGTTTTACATTAAATAAAAAAGATTCTCATTGCAATTACAGTAGGATAATATAGTACACTATTCAAAATGGATCTACAATATATTTATGACAATTTAAAAATAAGATGAGAAAATGTTGTAGAGAAAATTTATTAAAATTATGTTTAATAGAGATTTTTCCTTTTTTTGTGTGGAAAAGAATGCTTTTAATAAGTGGGGAGGGGTCTAAATTGAGCAATTTATGACCTTACTTTTTCATACCATTTCCTCCTCGAAATCTTCTACATCTTCCATCTCAACATCATCGCAGACTTAGGCTCTACTAGAGGCTCTAGTGGTGTTCAAACCATGACTTTTAGATGCCGTTTTACTAGAAGTATTGCTTTATTTTTCATATAACATGTGCGCTTCATCGTCCTCCCCAGAGCCACTATCTTTACAAATTACAATAGTAAATGCCAATGTTTAATAAACTTGAAATAATTTAAAATCTTGATACTATTAATACTCGCTAATCATATCTCTGATGTTATTAAGTGTCTCATCGAATTCTTAAACGTCCATACCCTCTTGAGTGTACCAGTGCACATAAGCCCTCCTGGCAAACATTTTCTCGAAGTTATTTGCCATTTTTTGCATTTATGATATAATGCTAGTTGAATTAATCAAGCATCCACCAGTCATTGAGTTTACCTAATTAATTGAATATACTATATACCATTTAAAATAAACTATTATGTATTAAATTATATTATATTGATAAAATGCGTTTGTGGTTGAAGGATTCACCCGACATACAGTGCTCATGAGTCTATTAGGGATCCATTCTACGAAAGTGGAGGAATTTTTATCACACAATCTTTTCATTTATGTTTCTAATTCACACTCAGAGACGTCTTAACCTCGCATCATAACTGAACCAGTTAGTAAACTAATTCAATTCTCTTTTATTTTTTACAAATAAATTTAATATAGGAGGTTTAAATAAATTCATTGATGTATCAGTAAAAAAAAAAAGAAAGAAATCTATCTAGATATCTTAGAATATTAAATTATAATTCGATTAATTTTCTTATGGTATTAAGAAAAAGATGAGAGAGTTAATTGAAATTACATCAATTCTTTTTAAACATATTAAAATATAAGTATTAAGGTTTTTTGCTCAGCAGTATCACTCAAATCAAATTATAGTTCTCTTTTAAATAATTCCGAGTTATTAAAATTTTCATGATTGAATAACATTAGTTTATTCAAATTAAATTGTAACCAATTAATATATATATATATATATCAAAAATTATTTTTTCTAATAAATTCCAAATCGAATTTATATTATTTTTTTAAGTAAGGGTTTATCTTGCCAGTCTTGATATTGTTATCACTAATGAAGCTCTACCCACTAAACAGTCTATCCAGAATTTCCTTCTCACCAAGTCTATCATATTTCTACTCACCTCTACCAATAAGTGGAGCTAGAGCACTCGAAATAAAGTGAAGTCTGGAGAAGGGGATTAGGTTTGTGCAGAGCTTCCTGAGGTCTGAGTTGTTTGAAGCCCCTGGGAAACGCATTGTTGAAGTTGCCATACTCATGCTTTGAGCTATGATATACAAAAGATAATTGCATTAATATATACTTATTCAATTTAGAGATGGTTAGTTTTATCTTATTTTAAATTAATTGACTTGGATATAGTTAATATCAGCAAATGATGGTTGCTTTAGTTTCAGCTGTTGAGTGCAAATTCTGTTAAGGGCAGAATTATCAATGTTTACGCTCAAATGTGAAGTATTAACCAGGCAGTTCAATGAAAACATTGTGTTATATGGTTCGACAACAACATCTGATAGCTATTACCAAATTAATGAATTTTCATATTAATTTTATTTTATATTTATTTTTTTAAATGTTCCATATAGGTAATCTAAAAATATCTCTAAAGATCTTTTTCAAGTGAACTTATTATATTATTACTAAACTGTAAAATTAAGGAGTGAATAATAAGCAATAAATCAAAGCTTTTATAATTAAATTAGCTAAAATGTTGTTTAGGCAAATAAAGTTAATTGTATTTTTTCCTTTATATATAAAAGATAATTTTCCTTTGATCATACGATGAGCCGTCACCAAGGACATTAGAAGAAGCAGAAGCAGGGTACACAGAGAAATTGCTTAGTATTTTATTTGAGTACTCCTGCTCAAGAATATTGAGGATATTGCTTCCAAGACCAGATCCGGTACCTCCACCAAGTGAGTGAACAATCTAGAAGCCTTGCATTGCCTCACATCTTTCCGCTTCTTTTCTGACTGAATCCATAATTTAACCAATATACTCACTGCCTTCGCTGTAGAAGCCCTTTGCCCAATTATTTCCAGCACCGTTCATTCCAGAAATGAAGCTGTCAGGGTTGAATAAGTGGGATAAAGCTGATGATTGAGATTGGATTGAATCATGAAATAATAATGTGACATTATTATTTATTTAACACAAATGACTAACTTGAAATAGTAATTTCATAGAATTTATTGGGATTTGTATTATATAATGCTTCTTTAAAGTTAAGGTACAGACAAACAAAATGATTTATGTAATTCATAATCAAATTTACTTAAAAATTATTAAAATTTTAGAATCAAGAACGCCTGGTTCAAGATCAATAAGTAAAGCTCTAGGTACATACCTGTTAGTAGTCCCGTGTTCACTGTAGTTATTCTCGATTTCATTGAAGTAAACGTTTGCTCTCTGCAATTGCAAATCTGAGTTGCCGTAAAATTAACCAGTGCTTGTATCTATTCCATGTTCTTAAGTTATATTCTCCCAAAATTTATAGCCGATTTGGTTACCGCATTTACAAAAAAAGAAAAACTTAAATTATCAACAAATATTAGCTTGTAAGTTTTCATTAAATAATTAACCAACTTGTAAGGAAATAATTTCTCTCATTCTTTTTTTTATTAGTAAGTGTATTTTTTAGTTGCTTTTATTCTCGAGTTGTATTGAGTTTTAATTGATTATAATGGGGGGGGAAGTTTCCTGCACTCGAGGAAGTTTCCTGCACTTTTTTTATTTATATATAAAACTTAATAAATTTTACATAAATAACAAGATTTAACATTTTTATGACTCATTAATATTAAGAGGATATTTATACATCATTTAAATAGTTCTAGAAAATATAGTCTAACATTATATAGGTATGTAAAGAACAAGATAAATTGAATCAGAATTTCATTAACAATTGGATACAATATTTGGAATTACTATGAGTACAGAGAGAATAATGTAATGGTTTAGAGACAGAAACCTAAAAATACCAGATTAAATATGTCAGATTTGTTGGAATCTGAAGAGAGATAATAAATAATTGAGTAATAAATTAAATATAATTTTAACAATGAAATTAGTTCAAAAGTTGATTATAGTTGTTATAAAAAAAATTTTAATCATAAAAAAATATTTTTAAAAAAAGTGCAGGAAACTTCCCTAAAATTTTTTTTAACATAAACCGGTGCAGGAAACTTCCCCCTCATTATAATTATTTGGCTTAAATACCGAGATTAATTTATTTTAATCGTAATTTCTTACCAAAAGTTTTTACCTTTTTGACATATATTTCGCTCTTATCAAGAGAACATAATTATATTGGTGGAAAAGAAAAGAATTAAATCTATGAAGTCTTTATTATTTTAAGTTGTTAGAACAAATTAAAGGGTTATAAACTAGGAACACACTTAAAGTTTAGCACAGTCATGTCTTAACAATATCTTATTTTTCACATTTCTAACAAATAGTGACTACTCTTCTGTAATAACTCATTCTAATCTGCGGTTCTTTTACATCTCTTAAGCCACTTTTATATTCCAATTTTAGCACAATCAAATATAGATCAAGCTTTGCTGTATTTTTTAACTCCAACTCAATCCTGAGATTTCTTAACCAGTGTTTTGAATGCTTTTTGTTTTCATTTAATCTCAGGACTTAAGCTGTTTATGAGAAAAAAACTTTCACAAAACGATCTAACTTTGAAAGTACCTTGTCTTGGATTACTTAAGCAGCTGTAGAGATGTATTATTTCATTTTTAATCAACAGTTTTTCATACGATTTGCTTTTATGTGGTCAATAAAATATTTAAACAGTCAAGAATGCCCGCGCTAGTCCCCAACAATATTTATATAGTTTGCCCTCTCTTTTGCCCTAATTGTTTTCTTATATATAATTAGACACAGAGACCAAAGTAGGTGCTTATATTAGAATCACCCACTAATCAATTATCTCATTTATTATGAAAAAGGATCATAGATCGAATGCATCGATGTAATTTTCATTCTTCATGATGCTTTGTATATTAAAAATGAGATCTTGCTTTGTTCGAAGGTGAAATAAACAAAACGGTTTCTTTCGTGGACGGAGTGGCAACCGAAACTTTTTCCCAAGAAAACGTGCCAGTAGGGCTCCCATTTATCGTCCATATGCTTCTTAACTAATCTTGCAATCTATAATAATATATTTGGCATAGTCTATTGCACTATGCAGCATCTTCATATTTTAAGTAGGTAGAAGTCTTTTCGTGGTAAAATATGCTTTTCTTATCCAGGCTTTTATGAGGTATTATAATTATCCTCGTTTGATTTTGGGCAGCGCCCAAATATATCACAAATGTTACCATAAAAAAGACGAGAGTTAACTATACATAGAAAATATTTCCGTAATGACACTAAATTGTTTTATATGGAACTAGCTAACAAGTCATCAATAAAATATATTAGGCTCAATCATATAAATGGAAAGTATTATTCAATCTCTTTTTTGGTTGAGAAATTTAACTTACGTCTACTCCTTGAGTTTCGAAATCGTGTTCATCAAGAGTTTTCTTAGCGATGGTTATAGCATCTTCGAGCATATCATCGGGCATATCAGGTGGCCAGTCAACTTTAGCCTATAATTTATTGTGGTAAGATATTTGTTAACTAAAGATGGCTTCAATAAGCTTGTAGTCTAATCAAAATCCCAAAACCCTTTAAGTAGTTTGATTGAGTTTTTGATTAATAAAAGTAGACTATTAGTGCATACTTTATTAGGGTTTTAATAGGGTTTATGTAGGGGTTTAATGTTTAAATATTAGTATTTTAAGTGAGTATAACAAGCGAGTTTTTATAAATATTTCACACAAACATAAGCTTAGAGTCATGTGGCAGTTCTCTGAATTTTATCTTTCTAAGTTGATGTTTGATTGTTTCTATAGTTTGTTAATTCTCTTAGCTTGGCTTGACAATAGTTGAGTATGCAAGTTCTCTGAGACCTCCATTTATTTTATTTACATCGAGATATTGCTTGATTCTCTGCTTAGAATCTCTCTCACCCCTGCAGCTAAAGTAATCGTTTCCTGGCATGTCGCTCTCTATTATTATTATTACTGCTAGAGCCCAGATATCCCATTCTCTACAATCCCTTCAACTATCTGCTATTCTATCTAGCTAATTTATCTCTGACATCTATTGTCAAATAAGAATTCTCTGTAAGTTATTTCAAGTAAAGGAAGCTTGAAGGCTACATGATCTTTACCAAGTAAAATAGCATCTAGCTAGATGATATGCCTGCACTCATTTAACTTTGCCTTTTAAAGAGCATAATACTCATTAGCAAATTCCATTTGGAACTTGTCATCAGCAAAAAAGTAATTGTAAGGATATATCTAGTAAGCTTATTCGTCATCAGTAATGACTCTCTTCTAAATTTTATCTTCAAGAGTGAGGTAGCTTTCTAGGCAAGAATCTAAGTCAATAATTTTTTAAAATGGGAATCTTCATTGCCTCTATTTTAACCATGATTTTATTGATCTCACAGACTGGAAAGTTCTTGACTGCTTTCTTCATTTTTACTTACTTCTAGACTTCAACTCTAAGAGACTCCACTGGATTTCTTGATCTTCTCTTTTAGAGGAATCTATTCCCTGTAGGTTCATGAATAAAGACAAAACTTTAATTGTGCTTTTTCTTTAAGTGCACTTTGAGGTCTCTAGTATGAGAATATGGCTTCTCACAGAACTCACAGACATACTTCCCATCTTTCTTTTAATGCTTGAGATATAACCTTGGCATATCGTTGTGTATATCTCTAAAGTGTCTCTTATAAGATGACTTGTAAGGGAAAACTTTATTGCATTCTTTGCATTAATAGTCGACTTTGGCTTGTAATTATTAATGGCGGATTGTATAACCTCCTTCTCAATTTGCACAACTTCTATGATGACCTCCAACTTAACTTATATTTAAATCTCAAAGCTAGACTGGTAAAAATTGTCATAAGTAAGCTCCCACTGAGTACAAGCGTATCTGGTCTCTACTTTACTTGGTTGCTGGAATGATAACTTTTATTGACTTGATCCGAGTAATGCCGCTCTTCTCAAAAGGTTAGCGCTCATTTTAGTTTCCTGATATATTTTATTATAATAATGATAAAATCTACCGAGATAAACTATTATAGTAGAGTATAAGACACTCTGGTAGTTTCTTTGGTTAGAGGTAAGAAAATGAACTAACCATAAAAGAGTGTAAGTTGACATATTTAATGATAATTTTATGCATTTTAGTAAATTAAAATACTCCTAATGAAGTTTTGTTTCTCTAGGAGGTCCTCCAAATTAAGTTTGAACTTAATTTGGAGGACCTCCTAAAATAATTAAACATTATAAGGAGCAATTTAATGGAGATAGATTGATAAAAATGGAAATTAATCTGTGAAACTTGGAGCAAGTTTTTCATTGATTCTCCGCATATCTTTTCAAGGTTGACCTCCAGTAGGTCCTCCCTATTTAGTAGCAAAATTTTAATAAACTTAGAATGGATATCCGTAATTTTAAATTTCATTAACATTTCTAGAAAGAGGAAGCAAGATGGAGTCTATGAATGATGCAATGAAGAGAATTTAATCTCAAGATTTAATAGGAAAATTTCGAAGTAAAGAGGACCTTTATAGATATTTGGTATAGCAAGGTAAGTTCTTAAGTAAGATTAATAAATCCATTATAGTTGGATTGTTCTTGCCGACTTAGGAGGGAACTAAAATCTCATTCTTAAAAGCCTTACTGAGTGAAGAGAAAAAAGCTTTTAAGTCTAATGAAATTAGGATGATAGAGATACCTAACTACCCTGAAATATCAGTGACAAACCTATATGACGATGCTATGAGTGATCCGGAAGTAGCTCTCTACCTTCCATCAAAGCTACAGCTCTCTAATAAGTTGCCAGAGAGAATTTCTTCTTTGGTGTTCTTGCAACTCTGAAACCTGAGTACTTAAATAAAGATATTTAAGAAGCTCTCAAGAAACTATAAAGCATCTTTCCTGAAGAAAAAGAGAAGCAAGGTATTAAAATAAGTGATACCTGGCTGTAGGAACTTCAAAAGTATCCTTTCATCTCAAGTAAGCTTAGTCTTCTAACTTTATAGAAAAACCTGGTACTGCTATATACTTGATGAAAGAGCGCAGCAAATTAAACAGAGAGAGACTCTTCAAAGATTTCTAAAAGCTAGACGAGATGAACATAGATGCAGGGGCTGGCACTAAGAGAAGAAACATGAGCCCAAGCAAGCCTTAAGAGGAAGAAAAGAAAGAGAAGCCAAATCCTTTTACGGGCAAATTTAATATGTGAACTTATTCATTCGTTCAAATCTAATACTTATTTATAAACAAAAAATCTCCCTTCTCTTGCACACACTTTGGCTTTCTCATCACAGACTCTTTTAGCAGCACTCTTAATAAAATCGACTGTATTAATCTTTAAATCATGCATCAGATGGTAGAGCAACAATTTCTTATAATGACCTTTCAATAACCCCCAATATAATTCAATTCCATTGAACTAAGGGCTGTAAGGAACATTAAATACAGGTGTTATATTTAGCCTTTCATATTCCTTCCTTGAGTCTTTAGTTTTATGAACTGACAAGTTATCAACGAACAGAATAATCTCTTAGTCAGCGTACTTATCTCTGAGTTATTGCAAGAACTTAATATATTATTCAGTCTTTATAGAACGAGGGTGAATAACATAAGTCTCGAGGCCACTATCTTCACTTATTCCACCAAGAATAGCATGAGTTTACACCTTAACCTTTTAGTCATAAACTTCTATATTACTATACCTCTTGTACCAAGACCTTGATATAAAGGTATTGAATGTAAATACTGCCTCATCAGCGTGTATGAACTTTATATTATGCTCTTAAGACCTCTGCATTTAATCGAATATATAATTTAAATTAGTCTTATAAAATGGAACATTAAAGTCAATCACTCTCTTAATGCGATTGACTGTCTTGTAAGATATTCCGTTCTTTTTATATATGTTAGCTATCGATTAAGCAGATATGTGAAGCTCAGGAAATTGGCGATGAAACATCACAGCCCTCTAGGCTAGAGAGAAATGAGCCCAGTATTTAAGAGTCTTATCATTAATAAGATATTCAATATGATCCTGCTAAAATTTTAAAGGTGTTTTAAGCTTAGAATTAAGATGCTATCTCTTTAAATTCAATGCATAATAGACAGTGAGACCTCACAGTTGCTGTAGATTTATGGAGTAGCCTTGCTATAGACGTATAATTCAGAACAGGCTTGAGTTATTCACTATATTCATCACATCAATATCGCAACTTAAACAATAAATCTATATACTCACTGTAATAAACTGACCCCAAAACTCGCATGTACTCATTAAAAATATTAATATTTAAACATTAAACCCCTACATAAACCCTATTAAAACCCTAATAAAGTATGCACTAATAGTTCTACTTTTATCAATCAAAAACTCAATCAAACTACTGAAAGGGTTTTGGGGTATTGAATACTTACCCCCTTGAATGGTTTTTTGCTATTCTTGCTTTCTTCAGATGCCATAGTAGTTCTCTTTAAATTAAATTAATTATTTAAACTATCAGACGCTTTCTATTTATATAGTTAAGACAATTCTTAAATTTTTTAAATTTTATGATGAAATTAACTAAGTTATTATATCTTAAATATAACCAGCATCTAAACAGATTCTAAATTCTATTCTTAGCTACTTATTTATATATTTCTAAGCATCACTTCTTGATTTATTTTTTTGTACATTCATATTTTAATATGTGGTGGCATTATATAATTGACTACGATATAATGATTGAGATAGTGACTGAGAATTCCAAAGAATGCACCCCCAATAACATCGCCTAAATAATGGCATTGGAAAAACATTCTTGCGAAGGCTACTTATAGGATAATTAAATACATGCCAAAATTGCCGAAGGGTACATAATTTTGGACAAGTTCAGGGTAGTATGCCATCATATAAAATGCTATGAAACACACTTAAATGGTATCATTTTATTTCATATAAATTTGAATCAATAGTAGACTCCAAACATTTTTATATGATATATGAGAGGATATTTTATAAGTATCCCCACTTGGCCAAGCACAGCATTTCTCTTTTCCACGTATATCTTTGACCCTGTATATAGATTTATTGTGATGAGGTCTATGTCTAGCAAATACTTTCTTCAGTACAATGCTGAATGTCAAACTTGTAAGCCTATACAATAAAACTATTAAGAAATTCCGCATTTTATTTTAACAATTTTAATCACCTACCCTTGCCCTATATAGATCATCCCAAAATATAGCTTAGGCCACTCTGACTAGTCAGTTTTGAATATCATAGGCAAAATTAGAGTATTGAATGTCAACAGAATCAGAGGCCCTTCTTTATTAAATACTTAGCCAAAGATAAGGAAGTAATATTGCAGAAGGGTGGGCATTGACATTCTGTGAATGAAACCACTGATATATTTATCGTAATGGTCTATTGTTTCCAAAATACCTCCACTTTATGGATGGGCATTAATTTTAATTAACTAAATTATGAATTTAAAACATTAGGCATGGAATTTCGCTTAACTTTTACTTTAAATTTAATAAAGACAAAAACTGGAGCAAATTTATAAAGTGTTTTAAATCTAATTCATATATACTATGAATAACTAATTTATCAACTGATTCACACCAGACATTTTTAATTGTTAAATTATATGTTTTTGGTAAATTTTTTTGATTTTAGAATTAAATCACTCATATTTTTACGAAATACATAAATTTATTTTGAAAATCTAGAAAATTTATATATAAAACCTGAAAAGAGATATATTAATCAAGATAAGTGTAGATAATGGTATCTTATTTTTAAATAAGCTTACAACTTTGATCCTATATCCCTCATCCCCTCTTTAGTTCGATTTAGTAATTGTATTATCTTTTGAGTTCTATTTTGTAGACATTGCTTTTAATTTAATAAGTAACTTATTATTTATATTTAATTAGAGCTTATTTTAATTCAACCTATTTTCAATGTATTTAATTCTTTAAGCAGCATAATAATTACTGAATTTATTAAAGGAAATCAAAATTCAATGAATTATATTATAATTGGAAAAAAGTTTTATATGTTATATAACGATTTATCTGTTAATCTGTTGATATTATAATCAAAATCTTGGCTTCATTTGTATGGTTAAAGTACCACCTCCCTGATAATCGTGATCCTCATAAAATTCATCTTCATCATTTAAATTATTTCTTCCGTCTATTATTTATGAGTTTTTATATTGATACACCTCATTCTAATTCTTCAGGTTATCATTTAATCTTTTATAATATTATTTTGTCCAATATTTTAAAGGGAAATCTGAGAAAATTTTCTTTCTATATATATATATATATAAGAGGCAATTAATAAATAATCATTTGAAGTATTTATGAGTGAATTTTAAGACTACTATTAACTTCGCTTTCTGGAAGGATTTTTCCTCTTACTATTATTAGCTCCTAATCTCCTCGATTTATGAATACTTTTATAATAAAAAAATGCTTAAAATATGCATATATAAATTACTTAAAGTATGTAGATTTGAGCATTTGTAATTTTTAATTATCATTACTCTACTTACTATTGCTAAAGCTATTGAATTGCAAATATGGATTAATTTATTGCTAATTATTATTAACACTCACACTCCCTCCTGCACCACTGATTTCAATGCCATTTTTATGTTTATTTCTACTACTATGATTATTATGAAGAATCTCTTCAATTTGTAGTCTTGATATATGCTTAATCATTTCTGGGGATTTATGCCCACTGCTATTTTGTAATTAAATTTACTGCATAATTTTAGGGATTAACTTGGAGCCTTTAATCATTCCATTATTTTGATAGTTATTAAGATCTTACTACGATTCAAGAACTTTACTATCAATTG
The DNA here is from genome assembly GCA_000711775.1 of Oxytricha trifallax. Classification (NCBI taxonomy): domain Eukaryota; phylum Ciliophora; class Spirotrichea; order Sporadotrichida; family Oxytrichidae; genus Oxytricha; species Oxytricha trifallax. The sequence goes on from ARYC01002121.1 coordinate 38,478, forward strand.
AGACAATCGATTTTTGTTGCTTCTGCCTCCTACTTAAACTCATATTTTGGAGGTTAAATGATGCGAATGAGCGCTGTTTTTTTCGTTTATCTAGAGATTTAGTGGTTGCATTTATTACTGACTCTAAAATTTGAAGGTTTGTTACGTTTTTGGAGTTTTGATTCAGTTAGGGGAGATTGTACGATTTATTGATTAATTCTCTATTTCTAAAGGTTTAAGGGGATATGTTTGATTTATCTCTCGAAGAGAATCTGTTTTAAAGCGGAATTATATTCTACTAGAGCATACTTGAGTCTTGCTTATATTTAGCGTTTTTTAGAAAATCAGGGGAATTTGTAGCGTTGGTACCTGAATGAGAAAGTTAACCTAAGGTCTAATCATTTGAAAGAAGTCCTTTGTGTGATTAATCTATGCTTGAATTCATATTTTAGTGATTTCGTGATGATGATATTTGAGGGAGCTCAACTGAATTTGATATGTTTAAGCTTGTCTGAATGTTTAAGTGGGGTTTTTCCTCTTTTCTTCTCCCTTAGTTTTATTGCATTTATTACTATAAATCTTAAACTTTTGAATTAGTCAAGGTAAATTGCTGAAGATACTTATTAGTATAAACGTCAAATCTATCCAAGCTATCCTATTTCTCTATTTTTTAATTATCTTATTCTTAATTCATTTCATGAATGAAAGAATCAGTATTAAGATTATTAATTTTTTGTTATTGTTTTATATTCTATTTATGAGTATTAGTGCTTGGATATTGTTAATTATATAGGAATGATTCCTATAATTAATGTTATTTTAGTGGGGTGGCATTAGATGAGTTGAAAATCAAACTTTAATTTTGAAATGAAGGCAGGATCAGTGGATTATCTTTTTATCCTATCGGGGTATCGTTTGAGCCCACACTTTAAAGGGCTATGTTTAAGTAAACTACGCAATATTTATAATTTTTATGAAAGATCATAACAAATTCAAATCATAAAGCACTTCATATTTATTATACACTATAAGTAATGAATTAAAATCCAATGTTTACTTATTCTTGGTTTTATTTTTATACTAATCAGGCGATATTTTATTCATGAAATTAATGGATTTATTTTTCAATTAAGTTGTGGTATGACTCTCCCTAGTTTGAATACTTTCCAAACTATCGCTTTTAGTCTATAATTTCGAATATTTATCATGTAAATGTATGCTGTTATGAATATTTGTTCGTTTAGACAGCTCCTCACTTAATTGGTTAAAATCGAATTTTCTTATTTTCTGGGCTACATTCGATTAATTAGTTTTTTATTCTTCGTATTGTAAGAATCTCTGCTTAACTTCTGATATGCCAGATTTATATATGGAAAATAATGAATATAATCTCTACTTATTTATGATTAATTTTACATATAGATTTCTTCGTCTATCCTAACAATGGATTTATAACGGCACAATTATTGTTGACTTTGCTTTATTGCTAATATGGATCAAATTTAATGTTTTTATCATTTGAGATTTATTGAATGTTATTATTATAATTATTATTAAAATCTTGGCTGTGATGTTAAACTTAACCACTAATTTTCAGCTCCTACACTCTACTATTAATATTTTAAACAATGCGATTTTATTCTTTCATTCGTTTTTCGCATTTATCTACATAGGCCACTAGCACATTTTTGTTCTTGCCGTATCTATCTATAGGTTTTAATGACAAATTGAATTATTATTCACTTTAAATTAGACAAACATTTAATAATTCTCTTTCAAATTAGTAATTTACAAATTTTAATTTTACATAGAGCAATATTTCATTATTTGACTGAATAACGAATGTTTTTTACTATGCCTAATTCTACTCCCTCCCATCTTCTGTCTCTCAGATATTTATTGTTTTTCCTATTATCTATTCACTTGTTCCTAATCTCCTTCTAAGTTTAATTGAGGTAGCTTCTCTTATCCCATTTCTAATTCAATTTCTTATTTTTATTGACTGATTTAGCTTTAAACTTGACTTCTCTAACTTCCAATTACAATATTTATTTAAATTTATTCCTCATCTTCTTGTTAGTTTTTATCTACCATAATAAGTTGCTCTATATTTTCATCCTACTCATTTTAGTCAAAATACGATTGATCATTTTTAATAACAACCACTTTTGATACCAAAACCTAATTGTCTTATTATTAATTACTATTTTGTTATAAAAAGGGATTGAGTGAATGTAGATGTTTTTTGTTTTAACTCGGTTTTTATCTCGGTTACGAGCTTTTAGATTGTTTTTAAGAAGATTTTTATTATAAATCTATAGATTGTTAAGTATTTTTATTAAGTTATAGTTATTATTTGGATATTAACTGCCTTAAATTCAACTAATATGGACAAAATAAATATGTAAAAATATATATAAGCATGCATTAAGTATCTAATATTTCTTATATTTTATGTAAGACATTATTTCAGGAATATTACTGCTTTGGCACTGATGAAGGCAAGTAATATGATTAGCTCATATTAATATTAGAGCTAAAGTTTTAATGATTTTAGAACTTCAATTTTAATTAATTAATTAATTAAGTCATTACACACTTATTGCAGTTACAAATCCAAATCTATATAAAATAATACTATTTTAACAGAGAATTCAAAAGAAGCTAAAATTTTTAGGGCGGTACTATTTCATAGTATCCCTTGGAGAAAAATAAATAAATTTCAATTAATGCGATTTGTTTAATTGATTTTGTTGCCAAAATCATTATTAAATTAATATTGAACCCCAGTATTAAGTAGAAGTAATTATGAATTTTCTATCGAACATTTACTATATTTTTTAGGCTTAAAAAAAGAGATTTCGACAAACATGCAATTATTTAACTTATTAATTATACTTTAATTTTCAAATCATTTCAACCTTAGCAGTATTATTATAAACATTCCTAGTGGTTTAATAACTATCACCATTTAATTATTGCTTAAAATCATAAATTTACAGTCTTGGTGATTATTAATGATACTATTGATTTCAAGTAGTGTTAAGTTATTCTTATGATGAATGAATATTCTGTAAATTTTCAAGTGATGCAAGGGTTTTGGGATTTTATTATTATTATGTTGTATTATTTTACAGTTAACCTTGATTGACTTCCATTAAAATAATTAGTTTTATTAAATTATAACTTATTTAAGAAATATCCAAATATTGCTAATAAATTTATATAGTAATTTATAAACCAAGTTTCAGACCTACAGTCCAGACTGTTGGTAGACAAACCAATTCTAATAGGGTAGGGGGTTCGAAACCTTGTGTTCGCTAATATTTGGACATGGTAATATTTACGGTATACTCGTCCGTATTTTGTATGGCTTTTATGACAGCACTTGACCCGACTTGGAAATCCGGAGAGGCTACATGGAAGAAAGGACATGAGTCTAGTTTAGTGGTGATTACATCTGATTCTTTCTAAAGAGGAAGTCGGGAGGAGCACATACCTTCAGTATTATTTGCCCTTAAAATTAAATTAACTAAACCATCTTTTTTAAGAATTAAAATTAGTGATAAATTTTAAAATTATCAAATTGGGTAAATTAAAACCATATTATTAAATATATTCCAATTAATAGTTATCATTTACTAAAATGAGAGCCAAAACAAAAAGTTGTTTCCCGTAAAGCAAATTGACTTTTGCAAGATGGACCTTGACAGGCGTCATTTTTTATTTTTGGAACGAAACTTCGCTCTACTGTTAGAAAATCATGCGTATATCTGTAATGTAATTTCCATATTAATAATATTAAAAACTCTATAGAATGTTTAGATTTTCCTTTATTTAAGGATTTTTTACAATATTTAAGAATTTATCAATTTTGATTAATCATGTCAGTTACTTACACAAGCAAAATGTTACCTTATCTTTTAAGAATTCTAAATGAACAAGCAAATTTCAAGATTATAATGTAGACGATATTTATTCGGGAATTAAACAAGAAAGTGAGGCAATGCTTATGCTTTTTATATAATTGCTAATTTCAGATAACTTATTGCACTCTTATTTCTACTTGCTAGCTTTATATTTGGGTTCATTCCTATATACCATTATATATTCATTTTCTTTTTTATAAATTTAATTTCACCTAACATCCAAAATTTAAATTAAAAGTAGAGGGATTTTTAATTAAAATATCATCAAATCATATTCTTAGTATTTACTAGCCTCATGAATCTAAGCTAATCAATAATTTAATACGAATTTTTATTAAAAGTGATATAGTTTAATAATAAAAAAAGTATTTTAAACAATCAACCTTTGTGAACACTATATTAAAAGCCATTTATTGATGCATTCCAATAATTACAGATTAAGTTAAGAAGACTTAAATATTTACTAAGAGTTGATTCTAGAGAATATTATTTTAAGATTAGCATAAGTTGACTGAAACAATCATGAATGTCAGGAGATCGACTCTCTGAAAAAAAATAGTCTAAACTTTGTAAAGAATAGATTTATGAAATTGGAATGTAAGATGACGTATGGACTTTGTCAAAATCCCAAAATCCCTTTAGCAGTTTCGGAGGGGGTTTCCTTCTCCCGTGCAATTTCCCCTCCCCTACAGAAGTTCCTTCACACCAACAGATATTTCCATCCCCCTATAAAAGTTTCCTGCCCAAAAATTATATTTTATATTAAACATTAACCCTATATAATAAAATATTCTTATTATAATAAGTTAAATATAAGCAAAAATCAATTTCTTAATTCTAAATTAATTATGGATTAGAGTGAACTTTTAGTATTTTTCGCAGTTTGGTAAGGATAACTCCAATTCTTTTCATTCTAATATAAATTTGTCTAAAATTTGAATTTTTAGTTATCACAGTAATGATTATTACTTTTCTTCAACTTTAATGATCGATAGTGATTGTATAAAATTAAGTATTAACGAACACACACACACACTCATAATTTAAATGGAAAAATTAAAACTCATATAAGATTTATGAACTCAAAATTCGTTTTAAATACTAAAAATTAATAGGACGAAAGGTTGTTCGCTTGAATAGAACCATTCAGGAAAAAGTTATAATAAATAATTTATCTCTTTACCAAATGAATGACAGTTATTAATTCTGAAATTTATCATGCAATTATACTTCATTTTATTTAGTAAATATCGCTTAATTATATAAAATTATTTGTAAAATTATCATTTTGATGCAGATAATTATTATTACAAATTTATAATTTAGTATTGTTTTGTATTTTATCAATGAAGTTGAAAAGTGAGGGTGAAATTTAAAAATTAGGTTTAAATTATTTGAATTGCTAAGTTAATTGATAAAATAAAATATAAGAAAATTTTCAATCTATTAAGCGATTTAATATAGATATGTTTTTTGCTAATTAATTAATGTTCATCATAGAGGAATTGTAGCCATAAATGTACAAAAATAACGCTAATATTTTTTATCACCTTTTATAGAATTATCATAAAACCCCATAGATCAATTAAGAAGCGAGGATTGGAGTTAAGAACAATTAGATTAAAAATTAATTATAATTGGCTGATAATATAAATAATTAGGGTAAAATCAAATTGACACACCCTGATTGGATTATTTTATAAGGACAATTAATTGAGCCAATAATTTTAATAATTAGCCCAAACATTATAATTATAAGCCAATAATAATTAATTCTTAACCCCAATTATCATGTCTTAAGTGATCTATGGGGTCTTATTAGAATATAATTTTACTTTACAAATAAGTGCCTAAATTTAATCGTTAAAAAGAGAATTCCAAATAAATTTAATTTTTTTGCAATGATTATTTCTGCATATTTCAAATCTAAAACAAGCTCATATCTCATATATAGGTCATTGCTATTTTTTCTCTTCCTCATGAACGATGTTTAAATTATCTTAAGTAGCTCCACCTGATGATGATACTGAAATTGTCCCAGTCACATTTGCACTCAAACTTACTAAAATTACTTAAATTTATCGTAAATTTAGATTTGAATTTAATAAGGATTAAAAGAAGTAACTAAATGATGTTAGATATTAATAAACTTCCAGATGTGTAACTGCTCTCATCATTTTCTTCTGAATGACTATCATCTGAGTGGCTGCATTAGTGTTAATTATCTTCATCTCCTTTGGGGTTCCCTGCTTTATTCAAGATGTCTTGATTTTAATTTGAATACGTTATCCCTTAAAAATTAATGAGAAAATTATGACTTGATCACGATATAATTTATTCAAATAAATGATAAAGTATAAATCTTAAGCTGTGGTGTCTATTTCATCCTCGTCTTCATCGTCTTCTTCAATCAATGGCACCAACATGTTACTAGCCTCATCCAAGCTATTTACCAAATTTTAGGTACTGGGTTCATCACTTTTACTGTGGTGATTAAGTGAACCATCCAATTAGTTATCCGGTGGTGTCATAAACTAAGGTTCTTGATTGCCGTAATTAACAGGGGTAGAAATAGATTTTTACTTTCCGAATACGTAGAGACTTTAGAACCTTGTATTCTCAAAAAGTTGTTCCTCAACTTCTTCAACTTTTTAGTGATTAATTTTCTGGGAATAGATTTCAAACTATGCGAAAACTGGTCTATGATCTGAGAATACGATATCTTAGAGACTTTAAAGCATTTGCTGCTTTACTTTTGGATTTTATTTCCAGAGTATACGATCACACCAAGCAGGGACTCTTTGCTTCTTGCTAGTATCATATTTTTAAGATTTCTTATCGTATTTGTACGTTGGCTTAAAAGTTATCTCTCCCTCGATAAACTCTCTGTAAAATTTGTACTGCATGTCTTTTGAGTGTCTGTGAAGTTCGAAAGCTTGCATAAGTTCGTCATTAGCTTTTAGGAATCTGAAATCCTTTTTATCAATAGCTGGCCTCACCATCTCGTTTGTTGCTGCTATTCTGTAATTCAGATCTCCAAATAAGAAACACATATCGTGGTTATCGAATGCTAAGTTCTATAAGAAATGTTCCCATTAAGTCTAAGAATTAGTTCATTTTACTTACCCTGCTCTTTGACTCGTTCTTAAAAGCATTATCAAAGATAAAATTGATCTCGTCAGTTCTCTTGCTCCCCTTGCCTTTCCCACTCATCAAATGACAATTTAAAAACATCATATTTGTGTCGTCCAACTTAAATCTCACTATCACGGCTCCCTTATTTCCTGCACTTCCTCCAAGGCCTGTTTTAATCTTTGTCGCCATCAAATCTTTAAGTCTGTTAGTTTACAGGAGCTTTCTTTTCACGAATAAGCCTATAAAACAACCAACCATTGATTTAGCAATCACCCACACGTACTTCTCCATTGGGTAAAAAAGAAATTTATAAAGTTAAAACTTATTTTATACTTAATTAGGTCTTTTGTGTTGCTTGCGAATTCAATTGCTGATCTGAGAAGTTATTCCCATTCATTCATTTTTGTTTTATTTTTTCCTTTGAAAATACCGAAAGCATTCAGCTTGATTATTTCTTGTAGTCCTATCACCATAATATCACTATAGAAATATTTAGACACTAGTATGATAAAATATTACGGAAATACTCCATCTATTTAAGGCTTAAAGATCGGAACGAGTTCTTTAAAACTAGAAGGCTATTTGCCAGCGCAGTTTATCAAAATAAAATTTATTATAAAGTATAAGTTTATCGTTGTGATATGCAATATTACTTTCTATTCTTCTGAGTAAGTTTAAATCTCTTTAATTATAGTTGATTCAATATAGGTTGAGGGAATATTGTTACAAAGCTCATGCTAGTTTTGAGAAATCAAATAGCATTCCTATCTGTACTCATCTGATAAGTTCTACTTCAATAGTCGTTTAGAACTGGTTTCTCCAATATTTAACAAAATCATAACGCTGTCCTTTGACAATAATTAACTTAATTGCTATTATTGGCCAGTATAAAACTTTGAGAGGTATTCACTGTTTAGACCCCATAGAGTTTAGAAGACTGCTTCAAATTTAGGATCATTTTAATTTTTCAAGTATTATATAATTGAGGCCATGCAAAGTTTAAACTGAACCATATTTGACTTATCAGTACAATCAAAACAATTTACTCTTATTACACCTTTTTACATGGACAGTATCTTTCTAGATTCTTTGATACTATAAAAACTTGACTTATGAGTTAAACTTACATTTTAACATCTTGGTAATATATGGAATGCTTTTCATTGTAGCACCCTATCTTGCCGATATACTTAGTCTTTATCATATCGTTAATATAACTATCCAGAATGCTTGTAGATTTCTTGCAGTGATGACCATAATCGAAGTACTCATAATCAATTTTCTTTCCTTATTTTCCAAAGTTTTCTGCAGTCTCGTCCACTATCTTTTTATACTGCTAAGTTAATTCTTCTTCAAATACTTAAGATTGGCTCTAAAGATTAAGTGCAAAAAAACTGTTAGAATCATAGTCAGCAAAGATTTAATCACAATGCTTAATAAAAGTTTCAATAGTAGATTCAACACTTCTCATCATAGATGGTTTTCCAGTTATTTGAGTCCAAAACAAAGGTGCTGTGCCTCGAATTTAAACATAGGAAGTTGTGAAAACTCTCGTAACATCCCCTTTAGTAACTTCTTGGAAAATTAACATTTCACTCTCAATAAAGTTACCAACATTTCCTTGCTCATCAAGCCCTCTATTATGATTTTTGCTACCACCAAGGGTCCACCGCCTTCTTGAAATCAAAATTTATTCGGAGTGTCCAAGTTTTGAATGGCCTACAAAACCTTAAATGACTGGTATGTACCAATAAGTTGGGATGTGCTGTGTCCTTAACTACTTATTCATATTGAAATTCCAAACATATCGAGAGTCTTAATTGCCATGTGGATCATAGTTCTATAAATTTTCCCCATCTCTCAACACGATTTGTTAGTCTCGTTTTTATGCATTTAATGTCAAATCAAAATTGTAAGAAAAGTAAAACCCTGCTTCCATAAACCTCTTTATGCCTTCCCTTATAGATCTCAGCGAATTCTCAAGTTAATGATTGTTGATATTGAAGAATGGGATTAAATCGATTTCTTATAGCTCATAGATTGAACTTGGATGATCGATATCAATCTGATATCTATGCCTAATTTTGCATACCTCATCTTTAGCTGTTATGATCATTAAATGCTCCAATCCTAAAATGTTCACAATACCTAAGAAACCTAAGATCTCTATGACCCAATCTGCATCATTCCTTACCACATTATCTATAAAATGATTTCAATCACACTTAATTGTTGAATTTTTAAGTTACCTACCATGTTCTTAAATCTTAACTGTTTTTTTATCAATAATCAATGACTTTTAAAATCTGCAATTTGATTTTGGAGTGATCGTGAAAGTGTTCGTTGTAGATTGCAATATCCATATTTGATTCTCAAAAGACTATAAAAATAAAAGTTAACAAAAGATCTATAGAGGTATTGTTTCCTAAATATCGTTATTTTTTCCAAATTTGATAATAGCTTAAGGTTTTTTACATACATTAATGGAATGAATTGGTACTCTTGCGTCCATAATGTGTTCTTTTTTTGAATTAAATTAATAACTTAAATAAAAATCTATATCTTTATCTTTGCTTTTTATTAATTTTAACAAGTAAACATTAATCAATCAATACATTACATTCAATATATCATTAATGATAAAATTTATATGTTAAGTTCTAACTTAATTAATCATATAATTAAAGTGTACAATTCAAATTTACAAAATTATTCAATCATGATTTAACTTTTATACTGTTGATCATTTAAATCATATTAGACTCTCAAAATATTGTTACAGTTCTTGACTGTCTGGAATTAATAAAATCAACATTAAATGTAATAATTTTCTATTAAAAACTTATAAATCTCTAGACAAAACTTTATAAATTAGATTGCAAACAATTTATAGAATAACTAGTCCACTTGAATTATTATAGTTTAATGATTAATCTTCTTCTAACTCAACTGCATATTTATACCACTCTGCCTCATAGTCCAAACTGAATTTATTGTTTTATTAATAATTACTGCCATTTATTTAGAGTCCTTTAGATTTACTATATTTATTAATCTAATCGTCCAGTGGAGCTAAACACTCAAATTTGAATAAAGAATTAATATTATTATTATTTTAATTGTTACTGTTTTATTTCCTACAATAAATATAAGATAAATATCATAGAGATTCAAATATTTCAAAGAAAAGAATGATAAGTGTTTCATCATAGTTTGAATACTTACATTTACGAAGATTTATAAAATGAAGACATTGTTAATAATTGTTTAATTATTTCAATAAATTCCATATAATTTTAAATAATTGTCACATGATTCCTGTAATTTTTATAATAAAACTAATATTAAAACTCAATATTAAGTTGTTTAAACGAAATTTTCTTATTTTCAATGAATTACAGATAAATTACATATCTTATTTTTAATTAAATTTATTATAAATCTTCTTTTTAATAATTTCTTTTTTAAAATGTCACTATAGAGGCAATATCTCACATCCAGCGCTTAAAACATATAATCTTTGACTCCTTAGACCAAATACCCTTCTTAAAATAACCAAATGAAATAAAATTAACAATTTTTATAACAAAACATACCACTATATAAAATACCATAAGTGTAGAAATAGCAACTTGAATAATAAAATGCTTAAAAATCCTCATTTTTTACATATTAAAGTAATAATAGAGAAGTAAAAAAGTAAAAAGAATAGAGTAGCAGTTTCAAGAAAAAGAGAAAAATATAGGTTGCTTTGTAAAATAAGTAATTAAATGGTAATTAATTAGTTGGAAATGAGTATGATATACTATTTGGAGAAGTTGGCTTGCAATATAATCATTAAAAAATTATGATGTTTTTTGTTATTGTGTGTTTAAAATTACTAAAAATTGAAATATCATAATTAATGCTATTATTAAATAATCAAGAGTTTGTGAATAATTACTAAGAAGCTGAAGACTTATTTAATCAACAAACAGTTAACTAACCAATTTCAGATTATGACAATATAATCAATCCAACTCAAAATTAAAACTTATTTATTAATAAATAACCTATAAACCAGGCTAATGATATTTCAGCATAAGTTTAACCAAATCAACTTGATGTAAAAAGAGACAGTTAAATCTTAGATAAATCCATTTATGATTAGAAGTTTAACATAGCTATACAATCGAATAACATGCATTCTTAAAAAATAATTGGGGTTTAGAAAGTATAGGATTATGATGGAAATTTGATAAATTCTCAAAATAGATATAGGTCTAGATAGTTAAATGCTAATAACAAAAATTCAAGATCAAATGCGTAAATATCGAAGTATAACTCTTAGACAAGCAATTAGAGCTTTTAATCACTACCAAAATTATTTCCTTTCGACAATCTTCAAAAGAATGAAACTAAATCCAATCACTCGCAAAATATTTAACAAAAACAGTTGAAAGAGCTCAAACCAAGTATGCAGACTATGGCCAGTAAAATATACATGCATGAAAAAGAGAGTAGATCTTAGATTAAGCCAATTAAGGGGTTTTTGGGGATCATTTAGTCAAAATCTGTCAACAATAATTATTATTCGAATAGCAGGCAAGAGGTTATTTCGAAAGTTCATAACCCTTAAGAATCTAGATTCATGAAGAATCGATATTAAACTCAATTGAATAATGAATAAAAAGCTTAAATTGATATACCAGATGACAGAGATTAAAGCAACAATTAAACTACATAAAATGGTATTTAAGGCTCAAAGATGTATTTTAACATAAAGAGCAGCAATATAACTCCTAAGATTTCACATAGAAGTAATTTAAATATCGCATATAGCTAAAACACTTCTCCAAATATTAAACTAAGTAAATATATAGAAAGTCAAGATTAATTAAGATCCTAAAATGCGCTTACATCAAAGGTATCCTAATGCACCATATAATTAGCCAAATAGTAATAAGACTAAGATTACGCTTCTAATCTTAGCAGCCAATAAGTATAGAAATCGTTTTAAAACATAATGAACTTAAATAAATCTCAAATTTATCTGACATAGCCCTCAGATGAATTTGACTTAGTGAACTTAAACATTGAAAATACTGTAATAACAATTAACAACGATTAAAATCTCTAAGTCAATAAATCTTATGTCCGGAAAAACTCTTAGAAATATAAGACTAAAAAGCACACAAAAAATAGCTCTATATGCTCTTTAATTCACTAGAATTCCAGTGTCAATACTAAAAACTCTAGTCACATAATGGATTACAATAACTTATCTCCAATTTCTTATATCAAAGTAAGAGATAAGAAGACTCAAGATATATCGAAAACTATAGAGTAATAAGTATAATTATAGTAAAAGGCATCATAGAATACTTTCTAAAAGTATGTAGAGTTAAAAAGTTAAGTGTTTTAATAATCTTAGTCTTTCGTTGATATTGAGAGAATTCTATTTTTTATCTTTCAAAATTTATTTATTAAAAAAATCTGTATGATTAATGCATTGATTATATAGCAAAATTCTTGCAATAAATCAAATTCAGGATTCAGAGACAAAATATTATAGCAAAAACTTAAAAGGTTCCATGAGGAACAAAGAACTTAAATGCCCTAACTTTACCTTAAAAAACAAAATATAATATCTAAGAATCCCAATTCTTCATACATAGATCTAAGCTCCTAAAATACCCTAAATACAACTTCATTCATAAATAATTCAATTGAGTTAAATAATAAGCTGAATCAAGAAACTCAAATTATTGTATAAGAATAGCAGAGGTTATAGAGAAATTTATAGATGCGAAAGCTCAAGGAATTTATATAACGCAAGAATAAAAAGATGAGACTTAAATATGAGGAGATGTTTTAAAATAGAGATTAAAAGTTGCACTTTAATTATCAAGACTAAGTTTAGGTATCAAATGAAGTTTAAAATGATTAGAGTACAGTGTTAAATACATAGAAGTTTGACGCTTATAGTCCATAAAGATTAGATCAGGAAAATAGTGAAAATACGGCTGCAAATAACGGTTAATCAATATTTAAAGGTCAAACCTTTGCCAGTCTTCAGTAAGTAAGTCATTAAACAACCCCACAAAACAAATTAAAAGACTTGCTTAACTCATAATCTCCCTAAAAAGCATTGATAAAGAAATTGATTACACAAACCTTAAATAAGTCACTTTTAGATCAATCTAATTCATTGATGAAAATTCAACCTCTATAAAACAAATCCACTATTATTATTAAAGATAAACTCAATCACTCTTCCCCAATTAACTTAAAATCTATTCATCACACTATAAATTAAAACAGCCATAAATCTTCAAACCGCAAGAAGTAGAGAAATGACTACTAATTATTGAATAATAATGGGTAAAATACTTACAAAAATTAATTCATCTTGAAAAATAGCAATAGCAAGAACAATATACATAACTAACAAAGATTGTAGTAAGTGACTGTTGACAGCTTGAATATTTAGGGGAGCTCGTTTGAAAGCTTATCAGAATTTGATGTCAAAATTAATCCGTGGTATTAAAATTAGCAATTGCAAAATAGCAGATTTGATGACTATATTATCAACATTTAATTATAATTTTCTTCTTTATGTTTTTGATTGTATAAGATCAAAGCTTTAAATCTAAGGGGATTTAATATTCTAATAATTACATATAGGAATCACTCATTATATTTAGCAATATCAGTGAGGAGGATAAAAAAGAAGGAGATAGCAGATTTAAGCAGGTCAATTCTCGAAGTAAAAATAATAAATCCAACAACTAGATATCTTCAAAGCAGTATTATCAAATTAAATGCGTTTTAAGTATATATATCATATAATGCCCTTTTTATTCTAAATAATTTAACCATGCAATACTATTCAGATATGAACAGTCAAATAAACAGGAAGCCTAATTAAAAATAGAATGTTAAACTAACGCATTAAATTCCAAATCTCCAGAATAAATGTGATTTTTCAAGTGAATTTGACTCTAGCATGATTTATAAAGAATTAGATAATGATTAAAATGTTGGTGCTAACCATTCAATTGCTACAAGTATTTATGTTTTTTAATATATATCTCTCCAATAATTTCTATACAGAGAGCCTTTTTATTTCATTTTATAGCACTTTTTTAACTTACATATTTTTATATAAAACATTACATTTTCAAGTTACAAAAAGCAATTCGAAGATTTTCAAAATTAACAAACAACTAGCAATTATTTAACTAAACACTAGGAGGTAGATTAAAATATGTAAAATGAAGATGAATTTGAGTTATTTCAACAATAATTATTGCAGCAACAGAGAAGGCCAGTTTATTAGATTATTAAAATACCTACTTAAATTGCTTTTGTGGAGTGAAAATATAAAATCTTAGAAATAATAGTTAAATTATATCACATTATGATTATATTTTACTTAATTTAGTGTATTCATAAATTAATTTATTATAATGTAAGTCATTCGAAACATTATGATATTGTTAATGTTCTATGAATAATAGTACAGAGAAATCTAGAAATTATAAAATAAATTAAATTAAATTAAAATAATATTGTTGAGTGGTGTATGATTTGGCAAAATGCACACCATAGAGTATATAATTTAAAAGTATTTATAGTGTATTTTACCAAATAATATGAAGAGAACTAAGCAAGTGTTTCACAGAGAAGGCGATCCAGTACCTCAATTCGTTTCAGGCCTCCGTCAATTCGATGGTGAAGACATTCGTAAGTACAAAATCACAAATTAAATCGATGTTTATATGGAAATGTTTGTTACATTACACAGCAATATTAAGGCATAATCTATCAATTAATTTAATAATTATTTTCAGATGTTATTTCAAGTAATTAATTCTGGAGCCTATGGGGAAATATAAGGTGTATATATAAAATATGTGAATGTATAGATTACAAGGAGAGAATGCAGGAGAACGCCGACCGTTAGAAATAAATGATTATTGATCAAACCAGAGAGAAGAATTACCAAAGAGACTAAGAGAAACAAGAAGAACAGTAAGTTAACATGCAAAACTCTATCAATTTATATAAGAAGCCACAAATTCCTATCACTATTAAGATAATATGCGTTTATTCTTAAGAAAATCTCAAACATATTTTGGAGTCTATAGATATTAATATATTTATGTATAGTGAATATGCTCAATAAACTGAAATGCTGAACAGAATGCGCGGTATGCTGGAGGATGAGAACAATCAGAAGAGAGCTCAAATGATGAAGGAGCTTCAAGAGGAAAACAAAAGAATTGCCAGGGAAAAGAGAGAAAAAGAGCAAAATTGGAAGAATAACTAAGAGAGATAGAATCAACATGAAATTATCATTAAATAGTCAATATTTCTATTTTACCATATACAACTGAACTTAGTGAAACAACTGAACGTAATGACCCAAGAAACAGTAGGTCCACAATTCAGAGCTGAAAGAGTGACTAGCAAAGTAGAGACCAATTAAGTTAGAGACCCAGAAGACTGTGGAGTGTTGGCTTTGCTTATAGCAATCATTTGGCGTTAAAACTAGAAGGAGACCCAATATTCTAGATTTTCGCAAAAGACTGGATTAACATGCAAAGATATTATCTCATGTTCAATCTAGAAGTGGGATTCAACAAAATGGAGATTGGCAAATCGGGTTTAGCAATTGTGGAAGAAGAGGCAGAGAAAAACATACAGAAGAGAAGCTCATTAATATGGAAACAAGCGGACAAGGAGATGGGGGTAGAGGCAAACAATCCTACCAACCTTGTGGACAGATGGGAAGAGATGGTCATGGTGAATTAATGGCAATCAGAACTGGAGCAAGAGTATGAAAAGTTTGAGAAAGACTTCAATGGAAGCAACAGTAAAAACTTAAACGAGTTGGAAAGCTGCATGTTTAGCGATCGACAAGAAGTATTACCAAGAGTAGAAACTCAGATTAGACCTCAAGCGGAAGTCGAGAGAGACATGAACAACCTCGAAGCACAAGGGTAGTACAAACAGAACATTGGAGATGAGGAGAGAAGAGAGACCAAGCAGCAAACCGAGATAGCAAAGGCTAAAGATCAGAATTGAAAAGCGGAGAACCGCGAGGTGAGGCATCATTCATCAGGATATTATAATTCAGGAACTGCAATCTAAATTACTAAATGTGTTTTATTAGTATTTGTTTTAATTTACCTACAGTTATTTACTACTACTACTACTACAACTGAACTTATTTATGGGGTTTAAGTAATAATTTTGTAAATTTGGGGTAAATGAATATTTTAATGAAATTGCTAATGTAAACAACAGCGACTTAATGACTGAAAACCCAGGCACCACAACCAGCTAACATGCAGAGCACAGATATGTTCCCTATCACTTCAAGGGACTCACCCCCCAATAAAAGGCATCAATTTTACTATTTAATTTTATACATAATTAGTGTCAATTGTACATTTTAATGAATAGAATAAGAGAGATTGAACTAAGTATATGAGAAAAAACAATTAAATCAAATGCAAGCTGAAGAAGAAAGACAATCATGCACACATTTTATGTTTAATGATAAATTATAAGGTATTTTTGCATGTTTAATGAATGGGCAATGCAATAAGAAGCAAACAGACAACTGATGATGCAGAATGAGATTGAATTGAAGGAGAAGCAGAGAATGATTGCAATGGGCCTGAAGACTCAGCACAAGGGAGACAAGCACGTCAAAGACCAGAAATGGACTAATCACTACGGAGAGCAGCAACCACTCCCAGACTTATATTGATCACTTTAGAGATAAACTTTTATAATAATAACTCTATATTATTATATAGAAACTAAATTAACTTCTTATGTAAATTATTGCATTAAATTAAGTTTACCTCCCCACTTATTTGCTGATATAGATAGATAAATAATTAAGTTTTGTTAAAAATATTTAAAAATTATCATTTTAATAAATGTTAGACTCTATTTTTTATTATAAAATTTAAAATCACAAAAGAAATTTATATAATAGATTTGTTTAAAATAGTACAATGGCAGAATAGTAGCAATAAAAATCTGATTTACCTTAATCACAGAAAAATTCATCACCACAGCCTAGTAATAGGGGAAAGCTGTAAGACTAAGGGGTTTCGGGGCAAATAGTAAATAGTCACACAGCTTAAAAACAGAATTTATCAGTGAATCTTGACATTAAACTATATTTAATACACTTAATTAAAAATAAATTGGGGGGGGTTACTTTTAGAAAGATTAATTTCATTATGATTTATTAAAAATTTCATATTAAACTAAGCAAAAACCAGATGATAGTAAAGTCGTAAAATGATTCTGATTCAGACGATTTAAAAGATGACATTGAAGATGTAAATGCTAGTTACTCAGACTACTCAGTTGCTTCAGCCAGAGTCAATAATTAATCAACTCTGAATTCCAGTAGATCAGGCGGTACTAATTCATCAATAAAATAAAAATTGACTATATTATTTTGTATAAATTTCATCCTAGGGGTCTTCAGGTAAAAATAGTGGAAATGGATAGAGAAGGAAAAGGAAAGCAAATAATAATGGTAATAGGGGCGTGAAATAGGAAATGAGCTTAAATTATCATAATTTTAACATGAAATTCTTTTGATAGAGTAGTTTTATTACAATAATAAATTGTTAATGAGCAGCTCTAGATCAATGTTCAAGTAATTATTCAATAGATTCGCAAACATTATCAACAAAAATAAGACTCCTCAATCACTACAAGTTGCTTCTATTTAGTAAAATCCAAAATCTGACTAAGATTCCTACCCAGGAGAGTACAATATTGGTCAATTTGAAAATTTCGATGATCAAATGAAGAAAATAAAAGAAATGTACACTCCACAAGGAACGACGAATGCTAAAACAGTAAAAGAGAGAAAAGCCATTTTCAAGATTGACGAGGATGATGATGACGAGCTAAATTCTTAGTAAAACGAAGAAAAGAAAGGTGGTTCTACAGCGACAGGAGGTTCTGAACGATATAACATCGACAACCCCTACAATGTGACAATTGAAGAAGAGTATATTTCCTCGTCAGACGATGACTAAGCTGCAGCTAAGTCCAAAGACTCAGCTGGAAAATTAACTAAAGATTAGCTGCTCCAGGAGGGCAAAACTGAAGTGGAATAGTTACAATAAGACGATGAGTATGACGAAGAGGAAGAATTTGAGGATGATGAGATGTCGGATGAGGAGGCTTTGGAAGACATCACTCACTGTGTTCATAGACTCCCCTTGAAAAACCAAAGGGCGAACCTACTAAATTATCACAATCTGATTGAAGTTGAGAAGGAGCCTGTAGGTAAAGTGCAGCCAAAGAAAGGCATATTCAGCAATTGGTTTAATAAGAAGGAAGCAAATAAAAATGAGTTTACAAGGTTTATCACTATATATGAAAATAGATTGGTTGTTTTGAAAGGCACTCCTGATTAAGTTAGAAAGTAAACTATAGAAAGAACTTTAGAAATATTATTTTAATTGTAGTGAATAGTTACCAAAATTAATATCCTTTTTAACAATTGAAGTTTATGGAAGTCATTTCAACACCTAAGAGCTTGAAAAGATTTAGATGCCAAAAATATGGTGGAACGCCTAAATAAGATCATCAAGAGAATTGAGAGATTTAGTAAGAATTAAACTGTTGAACTACAAGGCTGTTTTTGAAGGTCAATCCACAAACCCTACTCAAACACATGTTATAACTTAGAACACACTTAAATAATCTTAAACTCCAAAGTCTTAACAACCACAAACCCCTTCATCAGCTGGCTAGATTAAAACTATTGATTAAGCTACTTAACTTGGTTTGATTAAAATGCAACTTGAGTGGTCTCAGTAATTGCCCTTCATTAAATAATAAGTTAAATGAGTTCTTTAATATATAATTTACCTTTATTATATCAAAATATAAATCATATAACACTCATTTAAAATATTGTTAGAAAATAATTTAGCATTAAATTTAATTCAGAAACTTGATATTCTTGGATAACACTGATTCGCAGAGCCCACACGCTAAGCTCTTCAACCTCCCAGCAAAATCTAAAACTTACTTAATTGATAAAGAAAGTCTGGCTTAATTTATCCCTACACTTCAAAGTGGACTCAGAAAAATCAAACATTTTGATATCTAAGTTATTATCAGTTGAAAATTAACTTAATTTTAAGTTTATTGGGGTATTGATAATCAAATTATAATACTTTATATTATATTTTAAATAGTTTATAAAACTATTTTTATTATCGAAGATTTTTATTATTAACAATCCAATAAAATAAAAGAAATAATTCTCCCAAATAAAGTTTGATTGAATATTTGCACATATTCCTATAATCTTTCTAAATCTTATAGTAATAAGTTAATGTCTGATCAATTTTATCGACTTTTTTATTATATTAAGGATTAATAGTTAATGATTTTTAATTATAATTTTAATAAAAATAAAATAATATTGCTATGCCATATCAAAAACATTTACACTTATTAACTTAATTCTCATTATATACTTTTATATCAAACTTTAATTTATTAATAATTTGATAATATGTATTCGGGAGGCGTACTCACAAGAACTCACATGGGCCAGAGTAAAACTCAGTTTTATTCTGGGGATGGCACAGGTAGAGACACCTACGTCTACAATAACAATGGGGGTTTCTGCCCATCTGCCATGCCCACTAAGATTGAAGAGTTAGGTAGGTATTTTTCCACATTATTATCGATAAATTGAAATTTCAATTATCAAATCAATCTAAAAGCAGACTTATTTACTCAAATTGAACTATAGGGACATTTTACTTCTAAAAGCAGAGAGCTACTAACACATTGCCCACTATACATTCAAAGGGGGTTTAGTATGTGAATAATGGGGGTGGCCGTGATACGTATATATCAAATTCTTCAGGTGGATTGAGAACAATCTCGTAATAAAATAATCTCATCTTTAATCAATTGGTAATTGGCTCTTAATGCTTTAGCCAAGTATAATTCATAAGCTTCAATTAAAATTTGTTAATGTACTCTCCTGCTTAATTCAAAAATACATTTTACAACAACTTGAGAGTTTATGACAAGGCAGTTTAAAGCAAAAATGTGAGAAGCAGGACAGCCACCAAGTCTCAACGAGGAGATGTCTTCACGAGAAGTCAAACTCATTTCAATGATAAATTCTCCAGAGAAAGTAATTTTATCAGGCATTATTCAACAATTAATTAGGTTAAAGTAATTAATGAAAAGATCTAACCCTATTGGCTATGAAATTAATTGATTTCATATTGTTTTAGATTAGAAAAACATGGATTTAAGATTAAGTATGCCTAAGGGTCTGCAATAGGTTGATAGTGGGAAAATCTTAAAGAACAGTGGATTCGATTTGAAGCCATTGCTTCATGAGAAAGAAGTCTATATTTATAATTTTTATATATTTAAATCATATAATTATTTGATATTTTGAGAAGAATTAAATTGCACAAATGCTAGAAATTTGGAAAGAAAAAAAGATATATAAAAAAATTGCAAAACAACTTTTATTTTTAGGAGGGATAGATTAGATTAGAATAAAATAAACTAGATAATCATTTTAATATTAATTAAAGTCAACGGTGAAAGATTGGATCTTAACAGTTACAAGAAATACATCAAGTGAGATACCATATTGATTGACTGAGTTAAGCAAATATCTTAAGATAGAATATATAATAAATTGAAGAGCTTCACTCCAAGAAAAGCATTTAAATCATCATTGAAGTGAATAAGCATTATATCGTTATTAATGAAGTTAATTATTTAACGTTTTTAGTTCGAAATTTCAAATAATCCTGTTCAGTTATTTGTATTAAAGGGTATAATATATAATTGCCAAACTTTAAGTTTATTTTATCATTCACCTCTTGATATATAAAAAGGTATTAAGATTATATTGTGCGAGGGCATAAAATTGTGGACTATATAAGCCGTTGGAATCGCAAAATTAATAATTAATTAAATTTTCAAAATTTACTTTGCACTAAAGTTAAAATCTTTTGCACACATGATTGAAGATACACAAAGCAACTTTTAAGTTGCCGACCTCCAAGAGACTACAACTATGGACACCAACTTCGAAGGTAAGAGTAGTAGTTCAAGACTACAAGAGCAAGAGCACCTCACTGGCATTGACTCTCATCTCAGAAAGTACCCAAAAGGCTCACCTATCCAGAAGATCGCTCATCAGTATAAAAACAACTGCTTCTTATTTATCTTTAACACAAAAAATTTGAGCTATGAATAATATCTTTAAGATATCAGCAACCAAAGGCAAGGCTTCCAGATGTTGAGAGACAAGACTACGAGTTCAAGATGAACACATCTCCAGATGATGACAACCAGTACTATGATGCTTTCTAAGAAGAACCCTCAGAGATGATCACACCCCAAGATAACATGAAGCAGCACACACCCTCTAAGCATGTCTAGATCCCTTCATCTGTGAGATATCAATCAACTTCACCTAAGAAAAGTGACAAAAATCAAGATTTGGACATCACTACATCAACAAAAATGGCTTCTCCAGGTTCAGGGCAAAATCAAGCAAAAAGTCAAGAAGACACTCTGGACCAAGACCAGCAAACTCACATGACCAGCACCTACGATGACTGCCAAAACTTCAAGATCACTGCTAGCATGAGTCCAACCAGGAAAGAGTCCAAGAGTCAGAGAAAAGTCGAAAAGATGCTTTCCACTGCAAATGATCATCAAAATGATAATCAAGCCATCTCTGCCACATTGCAAGCTGTTCTTGACAATGACGTCTAAAGTTAAGAGCAAAGGCAAAGCCACTACTCTGACTATGAAGAAGAGAGCGAGAGGATCAAGCAGGCAACCATTGAGTATGTGGAGAGGCTCATATGCAGAGGGGCTGACGATGACAGTCAGAGAAATGGCTCAGAAGATGGAGATGAACAGATGATTGTGGAACTAAACCAACCAATCCCCAAGAGAAATAAATATTTTAAGGATTTATAATTGATGCATTATGTTAAGAGAAACATCTTGCCAGAAGGCTTTGAGAGCGACGATGATGACCAATGTAAGTTGAACTCTTGCTCATTAACATCCAATATAGTCGAGGAAGCTTTCAAGCGCAGAAGGGACATCAAGAAAGAGCACAAGACCGATGAGGATGAGAGACCAAATCCAATGAATGACGATGATTGCTGTGATTTTGATGATTTCACTCTGAAAAAAGGAAATCTAAAGAGAGATTCTATGAAAGATAAAAGCAGAAGCCAGAGCAAAGATTCAAGAAATCACCACTCTCAGAAAGATCGCAGAATTTAGTCATCTTTTCATCAGGAAGAGAGAGACGATTCTGAGATATTAAAATAATTATAAACCCTAAATGAATTTGAGATAAATTTTTAACTGAGAAAGATATGAGGAGGATGGACAACAACAGATCCAAGTCAAAGTATCCTTCTGAAGTTGTTTCAAACAAAAAGGATATGAGTTCAGGCAATGAAGTTTATGGTGACTCATAAGAGGGATAGTTTGTCAACTACCCTGAGATCAGTCAGAAGTCTGTGGCTATCTTAAAGGAGAGAGGCATCAAGTACCTCTTCCCCATTCAACAAGAGTGCTTCTACCCCATCTATATAATTTTTTATATGAATAGTATTTTTTAAGTGTTTTATATCTATGAAGGCAAGGATTTGATAGGCAGAGACTTAACAGGCTCAGGAAAGACTCTCGCTTTTGTCCTCCCACTACTTGAGAGACTTAGAAAGACTAAAAAACTTGGTACAAGAAAGATCTAAGCTATAGTTCTTGCTCCAACCAGAGAACTAGCTGTGCAGGTATACTTTATCAAATAACAATTTATAAGGATATTAAGATCAAGGAAGTTTAAGAAGCATTGTAAGTTGCTAAACTTACTTTATAGGTACAAAACGTATTTGCTTAAATGAAACACTTTGATGACGAGTACAGAACCTTGACAGTGTATGGTGGAGTCCCAATTGATCCTTAAACTTCAGCTTTGACCAGAGGTGTGGATATCTTTGTTGGTACTACTGGTAGAGTACTTGACCACATCGAGAGAGGTAACATCTTGTATTTTAATAAATTTGATTTTTTCTAATAATTCCAGTAACTCAATAAAAATTTTATAAAATATCGACTTTTCAGGTATCAAGTCAGTGTTCTTGGATGAAGCTGATGTGATGTTGAAACTTGGTTTCAAGGAAGATGTAGACAAGATCCTCTCTATCATTCGTGATCAATCATAAATTATCCAAGTATATAAGCTGATATATACTACCCCTTATTTCAAAGTCATACAACATTAATTATAAAACGTTTTATTGAATGTCGTGAGGACATCTAAATTTGCTTGTTTTCAGCAACTATTCCACCCTGGGTTCGTGACATCGCACAAGAGCACTTAAGATAAGGTTATACCATGGTTGACCTTGCAAAAGATCTCAAGAACAAGACTGCCAAGAGAGTGAGACACATAGCCATCAACTGCCCATTCTACAAGACCGAGCAAGTAATTCTCGACTTGTGTAAGAATATTTCTTTTTCATTAACTTGAGGACTTAAATTTTTTATTGTAACTAACTGCTTGTTACATTTAGGTGCTTTTTGATACACTTTATAAATTGAGGTTATAGTGATGATGTATGGTACAGGAGGTAGATCGATAGTATTCACTAAGACTAAGTCAGATGCAAACTCACTTATATCTTCAGACAGATTCTCAAAGAATGATATCCAAGTCATGCATGGTGACATTCATTTATTCTATATAAACTAATGAATAAACGCACATTAACTTCAATAAATCATTTTATTGATAGTATTTGTGATTCCACAACATTCAAGAGAGATGACTCTCAGAGCTTTCAAAGAAGGTAGATTGAAGGTTCTAGTTGCTACAGACGTTGCTTCCAGAGGTCTTGACATTCCAAATGTTGAACTTATTGTACAAACTGAACCACCACAAGACCCAGAGACTTACATTCACAGAGCTGGTCGTACTGCAAGAGCTGGCAAGGAAGGTACATGCATTTAATAAATGAAGATTAAGGCGCCAGTAATTCATTACTTAGTGAATTTTATGATTGTCCTCTATCAGAACAAGACTCAGTACATGATGGAGTAGATTGAGCAACGTGCAGGCATACAGTTTGAACAAATGTCTGCACCATCCCCAAGTGAAGTCATGAATGCAAAGCAAAAGCTAATGGATAATCAAAAGAAGAGTGGCAAGAATGGTCAGGATATATAATTCATTATTAATATAGCATATTTAATCAGGGAGTTGTGAACAATATCATGGAGATTTCCCAAGTTGATGAAAACTTCAACATCAAGGATCACTTTGAAGAGGCTCAAGAGTTACTTACTCAGTTCGAAGGAGATGCAAAGAAAGCACTTTGCAGAGCTATTGCCTTGATCAAGAATCTCTAGACAAAGCAACAGCCCATTGAAAGATTCATTTCTTTTGATTGACAATATTCTAAGTCTTTTGTAAAAATTTAAAGATACAATCCAGATCTCGCTGCTAGCAAGCCTGACTATCAAAATTCAAACACCAGAGTCTTTGACAAGGAGAACAGATCAAATACTTTTAACTCTTAGCCAACTGGCTTTGGCAGAGGTAGAGGAGGTTTTGCAGGTAACACCATGAGCAGAGATGAAGAGAGCAAGCCATTTTCAAGAGGCAGAGGATAGAGTATTGGAGGCGCTGGTCCTGGAGTCAATCATAATCTTTTTTATTATTCATAATGTTTTAAAATTTATTTTATCAAAAATATTTAATTATTTTGAGTGATATTTTATATTAATCGAATAATTTCTGATATAGTTTTTTATTTACAATTCATATTATGAAAAATCATATTTAAATATATTCTTCATATAATAAATTTATTAGCTATTAGTTTATAATTAATTTAGGGACGAATTCATTATAATTTGTATATATTAAGAGAGCCCTATAATTAATTGGAATTTCTGTTAAAATTTCTTTAATGATATTATTCTGTATTATACATAAATATATTTCAAATAAATTTTTGGGTTTATAAATCAATTCAGAGATTTCGATAATAATCGCAATCAAATGGACAGAGACGGTGATGGCAAGTCTAGCAAGTACTCTCATATGTCGAATATGAGCAGACCTTCCCAATTCAACTACTCTACCCCACAAAGCTCAGTTCATTCAACCCCATCTTACAACTCTCATGAAAGCTTTTCAGGCAGACAATTCCCAATGCAACAACAGAGAACTCCACAGGTAAGCGGTGCTGAGTCTTACATTTCATAGACACCAGCTGACTTCAGAGACGAGGACTCTTCAAGAATCATCTTCATGTCAAACATTCACTATAAGTGTAGTGAGAGTGATCTATTCACACTGTTCAGAGAGAACAACCTGAGAGTTTCAAAGTTGATCATTCACAGAGACAAGGAGACTGGATAGACTAAGGGTTCAGGGTTGTGCATGTTTGAGAGTCCAAGAGAAGCCTAGCTCGCCATTCAGAGATTGAATGGATTTGAGTACATGGAGAGAGGCATTGTACTTAACCCTCATATGCCAAGATCCTCAGTACCACCTCAAACATTCCCACCACAAGGTCCTCCTCCAACTCATGCTATGATGTAGAATTCAGGCATCTAGAGAGACAGCTATCCATCAACCAGAGGAGTCAGAAATGAAGGCTACCCTTCAACCATGCAAGGCGGAGCACCTCCTCGTCCAGTTAACAACATGATGAGAACTGAGAGATTCGACTATGAAGAGAGACAACCCTACAAGAGTCAAATGCAAGGAGGTCCCATGAACATGAACTCTGGTCCTTCAGCTCCTTACCAACCCAGAGAATTTCCACCAAGAACAGGCTATGCTGGGCCATCAGCCAACCCAATGAACAACAACCCTATGAGATCTGCTGGTAGAGGTAACCCCATGCCTAGATACTGAGAGAAACTTAATAATCATCCCTATAAAATTTCCAAGCTTTCTTAAACTTTTCTATGAGGTAGTATTAATGAGTGAGAAAACTGTGATGGACTTTGTGGCTTCTTGAAATTTGTGATTAAATCTTGGCTTTATTTCACTTTCAGGCTCATCAGAGATTTAATAGATAAATAGGTAGGAAAGTTTATTTCTAAAGACGCTGCCTATTTATCTTGAATCACAATACTATAATCACCTCTTTTGATTCATGAATATGCAGCTATGATTTCAAAGTGAGAGAGGAATTATAGCAAGAAAACACAAATCATATCACTCTGAGACTTCTCGCCATTATTGCTAATAATAAAATAATTTCAAAAATAAATTCTATTAAATTTATTGTTAAGGAGATGCTTTAAAATTATTATTTTCTTGATAGTGATCAATTTCATATAATACTGGTAGAATTTTAATTAAACTTTATAATTATTTTCTTTATCATGCAATTAACTTTGATTTATATACAATTAAAATTTAAATAGTTAAATCTTATTTTAAAAATAAGAAATTATTTTTATTCTATATTCAGCAATAATACTATCAAAGTATATTTTTAATGTAACCCTTATTATTTTTATTTTTAATTATTTTTAATCTTTATTTTACATCACATTTTTAACTCCTTCATTTGTCCAAATTTATTCATTTTAGATTTTAATGTATTGCTGTATTACTTATAAAAAAATCAAATCTTATAATATATACATTTATACCTTATATTATAATTTGATCACTCCTATCACTAATCTAACTGAACAATAATAAATTATAATATTAATAACTTTGAATTTAATTGATAAATGAACTACAAGAAGTCACACCCAGATCTCGGTACGTCCATTAATTCCATCGCATTTCATTTATAAATTACACTAATATTAATATTGAAAAAAGTCTCACCCACATAAATATATAGAAATGAGAAAGCGTGAAGCCGACAAGATCAGGGAGAAGTACCCAGACCGTATTCCAGTCATCTGTGAGAAGTCAGGTACCTCCAGGTTACCAGACATTGACAAGACTATATTAATATGAGTTTATTTTTCATTATCATAACCAAAATGCACTATTTTTAATAGATAAATACCTTTATATATAAAAGACCAAGTAAGGATTTTTCTCAATAAGCAAATTATACTATAATTGCATAATATGGGAGAATTTAGCACATATTTTTCATTCTTTTCCTTCATAATGCTTATTCCTTTGTATCTTAGGTAAACTGATTATATTCTTATGTAAAATTTATATAGCAATAATAAAACCTATTGGATATTGGAAATAGTTTATTTGGTGCCCAATGATTTGACATCCTATCACTTTAACTACATCATCAGAAAGAGAATAAAGTTGCCAGAAAAGGAGTCACTTTACTTCTTCGTCAATGGAAAGTATCTCCTCAAGGGAGGTAAGTTATCAATATATTTAAACTAAATGGGGATTAAAAAGTATTCTGTTTTTATAATATAGGCGATAAGCACTTCTTACAAATTTTTTTTTGGTAGAGTAAATTTAAAAAATGAAATTTTGTAAAACTAAATTACTCACTATAGTTTAAACTTATTAATTCCGACGAAAATCTATTGAGAGGAGAATTTAAATAAATATAAATATCCAAAACCCTGTTCTCTCACATTTGCTTTGAGAGAACCAAATATCGATAAAACTGTTTCTATACTCGTTGTAATATTTAATTTTGCCTTGAGTATACACAGTCATATCTATAAATTGATTAAATTCCTCTCTCATTTACGTTTTACAATAAAATCTTAAAACATTATACTCATCACGCTTTGTATAGACACCTTGATGGCACACGCTTATGAGCAGAAAAAGGACGCCGACGGTTTCCTCTATATCACCTACACCGAAGAGTCAACTCTTGGAGCCCTCCCAGAAGAGCAATGAAGTGCTTCTCCTCAACTCTACTTAATAGAAAAGAGATATAAGATTCAAGAAAGAGTTATAGTTATATAATTGAACTAACTTGCTTTGACTAATTATATTCATTAACAAGATTAATCTTTAATCAATCTTACTCTCAATTAACATAAATCATACTTATAAACTTTATTCTGAAATATATGTCATTCACTCCTCTCTGATTCTAGCTTCTTTGAGCATTAACTTACTGAGGATTTATTCGGCCTCCTTCGTATCTTTTTTACAGGCTTGGATTACTTTGTAGCAGCGATTGAACTCCCCGAAACCCTGTTCCTGTAAGTCATAGGCTAATTGATATAAAATGGCATCATCATCTTCTTCAGATTAATTTAATACTTAAATAGTAAATATAATTTTAAGGTTTATATAGGGATAAGTTGTTCATATTTTTTGACTTTTAGAAGAGAAATGTTATTTCAATGTTAAATTAGTAAAATAATAACGAGTTAAATACTATATTACAGATTGATTGATTTGGTTAAGTTAGAGTGAGTCAGGATCCTAAATATCAATGATTCCATTGAAATATTCACCAAAAGGCTGCTTTTTGAAGTCTTCAAATCTAAGCTATAGAATTATCTTGTTAAGCATAATGTTTCCTTTAAAATATTATATGATAATTAAAGAGAAGAACGAAAAAAAGCTCATCATTTACATAAAATTTATGCGAAAGATTTTAATATATTTCCTGGAATATAAATTCTCATAGTTAGCTCCATGCATTAGCCTGCTTTAACTGGTGATTCCAAATTTTTAGTGCTTAATTTAGCTTAAATTTAGTAGTGGCTTCTCACGTAGTATAAACCCTTAGTAATTTAAATTTATAGTATGATACTATATTTAACTATATAACTTTTAGTTTACACTTGGCCAGTCTTCGCTAGTATCATTGATAAACTGCCACTTAAGCGAAACCTGCTGATTGGGCATGCATTTGACATAGCAATCTTTGGTGCCTCCCCTGATATTGCACTTCCTGAGTTTCAACTCAATTGGATCCACATTTTGATGTTTGTTACCAGTGAAATTATTGAAGATTTTCTTCAAGAAATTGCTGCTTGATAGCAACTGTTTCTTCTGCTAAAGTGCACTGGGGTCTTAATCGCTTTACTCCATTTCATAGGGTTTCAGCTCTCTTAAGATGTAAATGGGATTGAGGCTTATCTGTTGTTAGTGACTATTGATGCCACTGCTGTTCAACAACTAAGATTATCCAATGAGTGAGGATTGACTAAGGCTCAGATCAGATGCTAGTAGAGACTGGCGATAGTCTTTTAAGTTGGCATCGTCAAATTTTAAGTAATTGAGGGAAGATTGGTTAAGTGGTATGTCTGGGAATTGCTGACCCTCATTTGGAAGAAAGATATTGTTGTGTTTATTGTAGTAGTCTTTTAGTTGCTGTTCTTGGTGTTTTATCAACTCAAGCTATAGACTAAAAACAAATACATATCTATACTTAAGATTAAAAGACTCTTAATATTGCTGTAATTAATTGCCAATAGATGACATTGAATTATAATTGAACTTAAATTTAAAATTAAAGTTTAAATTTCTAATAGCATCAACTTGATAGTCATCATCATTTGCATTATGATTATGGTTCTTATGAGATTTAATTTACTCTTAACTATTTGCATTAATATTGCTTTTAGCATCATCGATTACTTTATCAAGTAGAACCTCATCCATATCTCTCATCACATCTTGGATATTCTAATCAAATTAATTCTACTACAAGTGTTAGTCTTGGTTGTCGTCTAAGTGATCCATTGAGTTCTTCCTGCTAACCAATCATAAATATAAGATATTATAGCAATATTCAATGAAAAATATGCTAGTAAATACTCACTAATATTTATATAAGAATTAATTGTAAATCTTTTAAAGTTGAGTCCAAATGCGTTTTATTCTGAGATATTATGCTAGTTTTTATCTCCATGGTTATCATCATAATCACTACTATTCTCTATTGATTCCTTTTTATCCTCTTCATCTTCTTAATCAACTTACTATTTAACAACTACTTCTTGCTTGTCGCTATTCGCGTCATCATCAAGTTTATTCATTATATTGCTTACATCGTAGTTATCGTCAATTTCTTATTTTTCTTGATCAAAATCTTTATTATCAATTTCATTAATAAGTTTTACTTCCTCCTTATCAAATATAATTTATTACTCATTATCACCACTATTATTGATATTTTATCCCCCATTTAGAGGCACTTCAACCTAAATATCTCCAGCTTCTAGGTAATTATTAATATTTATGTTATCTAGTATCACTCTATCTATGTCATAAATTAACTCAGATGTATTAAGTTTGTGATCATTATCCTCGTTGCACTTGATATCATCTTCTCTTTGTTAAAATTATCAAACATAAAAAATGAAATATTTTTGTTGATGATTGAGGGTCTGTTGCTATTATTAAAACTGAATGTCCTCATCAACTTAATCGAAGAAACTTTATTTTCTTGATCTTATGAAAAGATTTTACTTAAATTTTGGCTTTTAATAACTTTCCAGTTCTACCATATTGCTAGAAATTTGGGGAGTAGGTATTGATTTTATGTGATTAATAATAATTTAATTACATTATTAATAAATATAGAGAAAAAAAAACTGCTTATTCCCTATAAATTAATTGACCATTAAGCAATTCCTTCATATTTGTGGCTTGATAAAATTAGGAAACAGATTCATCATTACTTAATTTGACTTGAAATTTCAAAACTTTATTAATGTTTTAATTTTTATACTCTCTTGGTTTCAGTAAATCTAGGTATTAATCCTCTGTGATTCAAAACCCCAAAACCCCTTAGTGAGGTTTATAAGTGCTTTGATTTGTAGGGTATAGTTGGGGTCTTATTGGGGTTAGTAGAGAAATAAGGTCAAATTGCAAAATGAGAAATAGAAATTAGCAAAATTTAGGATCTATTTATGATGAGAAATATTAAGATTTACTGCCTTAAGCTTAGGCATGATACAAGTAATATATAGCCTAAGTGTTCTCCCCGACAACCCTACCCTCCCCTACCCCTAGCGAGCCTTTCACCCCCTACTGCCCCTAACCCCCCCCATAAAATATGCCATTTTATATGAAAAAATTTGCTCCCACAGCCTGAATCGAATTCCTTCGTGACATCTCGACTACACGACCCTTAAATATATAATAAATTTTATAAAATTTTCAATTTTTTTCTTTTTCATACTAATTCTTAATATGACTTTGCTCTTAAGTTTTGAGATGATTCTATTGGTAATTCGATATATCAAGCATACTATGATAGAAAATCAAATTAAATATATTTTCACTAAGGCATCATTAATATTTTTTAAAAATTTATATTTTGACAATTATGCATAAATTTTATTTAATATTATTTTTATCTAATTGAATCATCTCCCTTCAATGTAGTTCCTAAAAATAGTATTATAATTATTTTAAATCTTTTTTACTTCATTTCTTTTACTTTGCAAAATTTTAATATCTTTAATAAATAGATTATTAAATATTAAAAGTTTTTAACATCAGTTGATTGATTTCACAGAAATATTTTTTTAACAACCTTTCTCAATAGCTTTTGGAATTAGTAAAAAAAAATTTAATCTTAAAAGGGTTATAATAATTTAGAGTTGTTAAAAAAATATTTCTGTGAAATCAATCAACTGATGTTAAAAACTTTTAATATTTAATAATCTATTTATTAAAGATATTAAAATTTTGCAAAGTAAAAGAAATGAAGTAAAAAAGATTTAAAATAATTATAATACTATTTTAGGAACTACATTGAAGGGAGATGATTCAATTAGATAAAAATAATATTAAATAAAATTTATGCATAATTGTCAAAATATAAATTTTTAAAAAATATTAATGATGCCTTAGTGAAAATATATTTAATTTGATTTTCTATCATAGTATGCTTGATATATCGAATTACCAATAGAATCATCTCAAAACTTAAGAGCAAAGTCATATTAAGAATTAGTATGAAAAAGAAAAAAATTGAAAATTTGATGATATTTTTATATATAAAAGGGTCATGTAGTCGAGATGTCAAGAAGGAAATCGATTCAGACCTTGAGGACAAAAATTTGGATATGAAATGGGGTATTTTATGGGTGGTGTAGTGGGTGGGGTAGGGGGTCTCGGTAGACCGGGAGGTGGGGTAGGTGGTGGGGGTAGGTGATACTCGGTCCGGGAACAAATATAGATTTAGTCAAACCAGTATTGAATTATGCAGCTATAGCAAAGCTCTTACACAAGAGTGCCTCTACTGCTAGGTATCACTGCATGTTTGCTGTTTAGCATTTTAATTCTGGTACTTGAAAGCATCCTGCTAGAAAATAAAAGTTCTCACAGCATCATATTGACTACCTCTGTGACTCTTAGACTTTAAAGTATTGGGCACACTTTCCTCTAGACTAGCGAGCAGTAATGTTTCATCGCAAGTTTCCTGATATGCGCATCTCTCCTTAGACTATAGCCAACATTTATAGAAGAAATGGTATTAGACTTTCAAGACTGTCAACAGAGTGAAGAGAGTGATTGATTTTACAGTGCCATTTTTTAGTAATAATTTAAACTATATATATGATTAAATGCAGAGAGCTATTACTAATAACATCAAGTTCATACACGCCGATGAAGCAGTGTTTACATTCAACACCTTTATTAATAAGTCTTGGTATAAGAAGTATGATAATATAGAAGTCTATGATTAAAAAGTGAAGGTAGTCACCCATGCAATTTTAGCTGGTATAGGTGAAGATTCAGGCCTAGAGAGTTATGATATTCACCCTCGCTCTATTAAGCGAGAGTAGTATATAGAGTTTCCTACATAAGCTCAGAGAGAAGTATAGTAACCAAGAGATCATCCTGTTTGTTGATAACCTCTCAGTTCATAAGACTAAGGAGTCTAAGAAAGCTTATGAAGAGTTAAACATTACTCCTGTATACAATGTTCCTTACAGCCCTTAATTTAATGGAATTGAATTCTACTGGAGTTAAATAAAGACCCACTACAAGAAACTGCTGCTATATCACCTTATGCATGACTTGCCTATAGATACATGAGACTTGATTCAGAGTAGCTGCAAGAGAGTAAGCATAGATAAGACAGTTTTAGATTTAAATGAATGAATAAGTTCACATATTAAACTAACCCATAAAGGGGTTTGGCTTTTCTTTCTTCTCCTCTTCTTATGGCTTGCTTGGGCCCATGTTTCTTCTCTTTGTGCCACCTCCTGCATCTATGTTCATTTCTTCTGGCTTTTAAACATCTTTATAAAGTCTCTTGCTCACTTCATAAATAGTCTATGACTTTCTCTCTCTGTGAACCTTCGCATGCTATTTCATTAGGAATATACCAGTTCCAGGTTTCCCTACAAAGTTATGAATCAAAGCTTACGAGAGTGGAATGGATGCTTCTTAAGCTCAGCGAGCCAGGTCTCGCTCATTAGTATGCCTTGCTTCTTTTAATCTTCAGGAGAAATAGAGTAGCGTTTTTTGTGAGCTTCTTCAATGATCTCTCTGAGATAACTCTCTCTTAAAGTGCCAAGAACTCCAAAGAAGAAGCTCCTTTCTGGAAGCTTGTTAGAGAGTTGTTTCTTGGTAGGAAGATAAACTACCAACTCTTCATCTTTCATCGCATCCTCGTAGAGATAAGTAACTGAAATCTCTGGGTAGTTTGGTAAATCTATCAACTTTATTTCACTGTTATTAAAGGCTTTCTTCTCATCGCAGAGTATAGCTTTTAAGAATGAAATTTTTGTACCTTCCATCGTTGGAAGGAATAAACCCACTATAGTATATGATTAAGTATATGTCACATGCTTACCATGCTAAGTGAGGTATCGATAGAGATCTTCCTTGCTTCTAAATCTTGAGATCATTTCTTAAGCTTCAACCCTCTTCATTGCAGTACTTATAGATTCCATACTTGTTCCTTCTCTTATTATTGAATTTCAAATTTTAATATATAGAGTTCTGGATCCTACTGTAAAAATCTTAGTATTAAATATGGGCATCTTATAGGAGGTCAACCTGGTAAGGATACGCGTGGAGAAAGCTGGCAGAAGCTGTAACAAACTTCAGAGATGGAGCTCCATTTTTATCAATTTAGTTCCATTAAATTAGTACTAAATTTGTTTTAATTTAATTAGTACTGGTACTAATTCGGTTTAATTTTAATTGGTACCAATTTAATAGTACCAAAACTTAATAAGTACCTACTTTAAACTAATGAGGTTTTAATGGAAAAGTTCCAAAATGGTTCAAAACCTAATTGGTACCAGTACCAACCTGAATATTATCTAAGTTAGTACCAAAATTATAAATATTAAGCATGAAATTAGAAAAATTATAGTTATAAACTAAGTATAAATCTGAGCTCTAACACTTCAATATCAACCATTAGTGCTGCAGTGCCAACTCCTATACACAGTTGCTATAACTAGAGAGGTTATTAGAGCTTTATAATACAAATTTAAATTTTGAATTTAAAGATGGCGGCTAACTTAAATCGTAAAGCAATCTCTCTTGGCAATGGTTAATCATAGCT
>ARYC01002122.1:0-64170 GCA_000711775.1 Oxytricha trifallax
TATGAGAATGGAATTTGAATGATTAAAAATATTTAAATCATTAAATTCTCAAATTATACTTAGCCGAAATTTCTCTAAAAATACTACAAAAAAGGAGCGACTTCAGATGCATAGGCTTGTTATAAATTAATATAAAATTATATTTAGTTGGAAAAGTACTTGCTGACATGAGAAATACACTTTTCATTTTTATTATGGTTTCCAAGCCAGTTACCTGCCTGTGAAGTCAAATCTTGGCAATATTCTATATGAGAATGGAATTTGAATGATTAAAAATATTTAAATCATTAAATTCTCCAATAATACTCAGCCGAAATTTCTCTAAAATGACTACAAAGAAAGAGCGACTTCAGATGCATCGGCTTGTTATAAATTTATATAAAATTATATTTAGTTGGAAAAGTACTTGCTGACATGAGAAATTTAATTTTCATTTTTATTATCGTTTCCAAGCCAGTTACCTGCCTGTGAAGTCAAATCTTGGCAATATTCAATATGAGAATGGAATTTGAATGATTAAAAATATTTAAATCATTAAATTCTCCAATAATACTCAGCCGAAATTTCTCTAAAATGACTACAAAGAAAGAGCGACTTCAGATGCATCGGCTTGTTATAAATTTATATAAAATTATATTTAGTTGGAAAAGTACTTGCTGACATGGAAGAAATTTAATTTTCATTTTTATTATCGTTTCCAAGCCAGTTACCTGCCTGTGAAGTCAAATCTTGGCAATATTCAATATGAGAATGGAATTTGAATGATTAAAAATATTTAAATCATTAAATTCTCCAATAATACTCAGCCGAAATTTCTCTAAAATGACTACAAAGAAAGAGCGACTTCAGATGCATCGGCTTGTTATAAATTTATATAAAATTATATTTAGTTGGAAAAGTACTTGCTGACATGAGAAATTTAATTTTCATTTTTATTATCGTTTCCAAGCCAGTTACCTGCCTGTGAAGTCAAATCTTGGCAATATTCAATATGAGAATGGAATTTGAATGATTAAAAATATTTAAATCATTAAATTCTCCAATAATACTCAGCCGAAATTTCTCTAAAATGACTACAAAGAAAGAGCGACTTCAGATGCATCGGCTTGTTATAAATTTATATAAAATTATATTTAGTTGGAAAAGTACTTGCTGACATGAGAAATACACCTTTCATTTTTATTATGGTTTCCAAGCCAGTTACCTGCCTGTGAAGTCAAATCTTGGCCAATATTCTATATGAAAAAGGAATTTGAAGGATTAAAAATATTTAAATCATTAAATTCTCCAATAGTACTCAGCCGAAATTTCTCTAAAAATACTACAAAGAAAAAGCGACTTCAGATGCATCGGCTTGTTATAAATTTATATAAAATTATATTTAGTTAGAAAAGTACCTGCTGACATGAGAAATACACTTTTCATTTTTATTATCGTTTCCAAGCCAGTTACCTGCCTGTGAAGTCAAAATCTTGGCAATATTCTTTATGAGAAAGGAATTTGAATGATTAAAAATATTTAAATCATTAAATTCTCCAATAATACTCAGCCGAAATTTCTCTAAAAATACTTCATAAATTGCCCTCTAGGATATATAGGAATGATCACATTATTTTAGAATCTTATCAATATTAAGATTTTCAATATGATGCTGCTTAAACTTTAAAGGTTTTTTATGCTTAGAATTAAGATTCTATTTTTTTAAGTTCAATGCTATGAGGCAGTGTACCTAACAATAGCATGAGATTTAATTATAGAGCAGTCTTGTAATAGATTTGTAATTTATATTAGGTCTGATTATATCACTTTAATAATTGCATTTATAACGCATTTTTACTATAAGTTTATATACTTACTGACATATTCTGATCCCAAACCTCGCATGTATTCACTTAAATTACTTATTTTTAAACAATACCCCTACATAAATCCTAATAAAACCCTATTAAAGCATGCGTTAATATTTTACTTTTATTAATCAAACACCTTTTAGGGTTTGGGGTTTTGATTCTAAACTGATATTAGTGAATTAAATTAGATAAAAATTTTGTTAAACAGAATTTATTTAAAGGTATTTATTCAATGTAAAATTTTGCTTTTCATTTTTAATCATGCTTTTTAATACTATTATAAATCTGAAGATTATCTCCCCAACCTTTATAAGGGTACTTATTAATTTAGTCAACACAAGGACTGAATATTTGACCAGGAAGAGTATGAGAACATTAACTTGGAGAATGAGAGCAGACCGAACAAGCTCAAGAACTTGATGAATGTATTAATGAGACTTGAATTTTACTTGACTCATTAGAAGAATCACAAATCAACAACTTCAAATTTTGCAATTAAACATAAATATTAAAGCTCATTATTATTTATTCATTTATTTTACAATTTTGCGATTAGCTTAAATTCCATTTTATGTATTGTATTATTACAGATAATTAAATTTTATATTATGATAAAACTTAAGTTATATTTTAAATTATAAGCTAGATTGATAATATCATATGTTATAAATGAATCTTTGAATGATAAAAAATGATATAAACCAACCTAAAGTTATACTATTTTTATATTTTTAAAGCCAATTGGTTATAAGTAAATTCATATAGAATTAAATCCTATATTATCATCATTAATCTATAAAATTGATATAATAATTTTTTTAGGAAGCCAAAATGCAATGCTATAAAAAATGATGGATAATTATTTACATATTCATTTACTAATTAATTTTAATTGAACTAATTTGAATTATATGAAAGATATGATAAATTCCATAGTTATCAAAAGTAAGGTTGCAGAATAGTGATATTAATTATTCTAGATTTATATATGTTAATAACTTTTATTGTTACGACTGCTATCCTCCTATCATGTTTATAGTAAAATTTCTATCCAATTAATTCTTCTAGATTCATTTATTCCAGATCTACCAATTTCTACATCAATACATTTATATATGAGGTCATCAAGTTATTCATTCTTGTCTTTAGAGTAAGTAGACCAATTCAGTACAGGATTATTACTTTACACAAATAATTTTAATAAAAAACTATGGAATATTAATAAGTAAATTAAAACCAATATTCAAAACTTTATAAACTCTGTGAAATCAATACAAATCAAGCACAATCTTAGAAATCTTTCACTCACATTCAGAGAGACCAATGATAGTCTTTGCATAAGTAATTATTCGCATATTAATAATTATGTTTATTTGGTTTTCTAACAGGTCTTACTCAATAGGTTGTATTTTGTTATGATAATTAACTAAAATTGACAGTATTCGGGTAATATGAGTGCAGAGAAAATTGAGATTTGGGTAAATAAACACATTAGTTGTTGGCTTATTTGTGTTTGGTTGACGAGTAGTTTTTTCAAGATTATGCTATCATTAATAAATATTCAAAAGTCATTTGATTGGCTTCTAAATTAATAAAATAAAGATAGTTTAGTAAATTAAATATAGATTTTTTGTGATTGTAATATGAAAAAATGCACTATATTATTTAAACAATCACCTTTATATGATGATAAAAACATTATACTTCATAAAATTTTTGAAATAAAGTGAATTAAATTTATAAATTAATCAAATATGTTAATAAAAGAGAAAATGTCTGATCAGATCGTGCAGTGTCATTCATTTAAAATGTAAGTTACAAAAAACATATTTAAAATTTTAATTTTACAGGGGTTGCTGCTGGTAAGAACAGTAGTGGTAACAGACCAAGATTCAGCAAAGGAGTGAAGATAAGTAGCAATTGTATTACTCAATCATGCAAATAACCAAAGAGAGGAAATATAACTACTAGACAGGCAAGTTTTTTAGATTTAAATAATTCATTTTAATTTATCAAATTCAATTAATTATAATTCAAATTACTAATTCACTTTATTTTCTAAATAAAACATCATGATTACTATAAATACTTTTAAAT
The DNA here is from genome assembly GCA_000711775.1 of Oxytricha trifallax. Taxonomy (NCBI): domain Eukaryota; phylum Ciliophora; class Spirotrichea; order Sporadotrichida; family Oxytrichidae; genus Oxytricha; species Oxytricha trifallax. The sequence goes on from ARYC01002122.1 coordinate 3,948, forward strand.
TGTTTTAATGAAATCAATAAAGTTAAACATTTTAAGTTAATTTAGAATGTTACTTCCCAACAACAAATCTCCAAAGTTAACATAAAAATCAATTATTGCAATAACTTTTTCTTTCATTTTTATAGGTATCATGCAGTATTCATAATTAAATAACACATTTATTATGAGATAAAGAAAATACTGCTGAATGATTCAATTAGTTTGAGGCTTAACGAATCCAGCTGTCGATGATATTTTAATAAACCAAATGAAATTCGAAAGCAAATTCGATTTAGAAATTATCTCAATAAACGTAATAGCTAAATCAGATTCTATTTAGATTTGAATAGTCTATTCTTTCAAGAGTAGGAATTAGATCATTTTTATATATATAATCATATATATATATATAATCAAAGATCTATAAAAACTGATAGAATTGGGATATCCTGATGAAGATTGAGAAGGAGAGAGCGGTAGAGATGGGTAACTCAAAGACACTGGTAAGAGTCTAGCAATTCTACAAACAAGCATGAGAAAGATCAATGAAATGCCAGTAGAAACTATGAATTAAAAGTTTAACACAAAAAGTCTAGTAGCAAAACTAAACCATAGTGTTAATCTTGAGGATTGTTGAATAAAGGCAATGAATTACGCAAATCATATGGCATAAAAGAAATCTGGAGAGTTAGTGCTTCGCATATTTGGAAATATTAGATTCAGACGTAAAGATACTACAAATTATTAATCTAATATTGGAATTTAAGGAAATGGTACTTGGGAGATTGTAATCCGCAACTAGAGAAGAATAAATGCCGATAGCTCAGCAGCAATAAAGCGAATCGATTTGGAAGGGAATGAACGAAGAGATGTAAGTACAGAACAACCCACAGAAAACACATGCAGCTACTTAGGATTTAATATGCTCTAGAGATATCAATAACGCTTAAATAGAGAAAAGTGAGAAATTGCTATGAAGATAATTTTAGTGAATAGGGAAAGATATGACTTAGATTTAAGGATATCTGTTCATATAGAGCCACAATGGACATAAATGAATAATAGTGAATGAATAAAGCAAGAGGGAGTGACACTAAAGAAGGGATTTACTTGATTCTTGACATGATGAAGAAAAGAGACAAAAGAGAAGAAGTGAAGTAGAGACGTTTGCATTTAAAATATTATTGAGTAATAAGTAATGCATCAATATATCAACACTTGCCAAATCTTTCAAGAGAGCAAATAACCAGACTTTTATATAATTCTAGGGGATTGGGATTATTTTAATTAATTTAAACTTTACCTAAAGTATTTTATTTACTTCAACGGCTATTAAATTAATAATTTCTTAAATAAAATGCTACATCTATTAAATAAAAGAATAAAATCATTAGAGATAAGGTGGTTGTTATTAATTTTTATTATTATTTTATTATTTGGTAGCTTTTTAATTATTAAAAAGTACCAATTATAGAACAAAAAGCTACTAAATTTAATGTGATCCTTTTTAATATTATTGGCCTGAATTAAGTTTAATTACAACATCTTTAAATATAAGCCTCACTAATTATGCATTACAAAGTAGGGTGATAAGAGCTATACATCCATTTCGATTCGACTGAAGAGTAGTCTCCACACAGGCAATACTAGTATCAGTGTCCCCAACAAGCAGCAGTGTATGACGAGAGGAGGTTGAAGTCATTGACATTCTTGGCATTTAATGCAACATCATTACAAGCGTCAACATCACGAGGCTGCCATAGAGCATTAGTGGCTTTGTAGTGCCCTACAATAAAGTGAACATCTCTTGCAAAGCCAACAAAAATCGCGTCTCTTTCAGCAGTTGAGATGTTCGTGTTCGCCTAATTCAGGCAATCCTAAGAGCTTTGGGAGTCTTAGCAGGATGGTGTAGCAAAAGCGGTTGAGCAGAGACTGCCAGCTAAGAATCATGGAGATGCGGAGTTATAATGATAGAATAAAGAGATCTTATAAACCCCAAAGCATTATTCAACATCGACTCTCTTGGGCATTAGAGCCTGGTTCAATAGTTACGAAGAAGTCTTATAAGAGCTCATTAGTACCATAGTAGATGGGAACCCCGCTGATTGAGATTGGGAATCGCATAGAGCTGGTGTGAGAGAGCTTCATGATTCCAAGTGTGTCAAATGGAAAGTGGCAAATCAACGTCGAATGTCTAGTCATAGAAATCCCCCAACTCTACAAGCATGGAGAAAGAGAAGCTGTCATTAGAATGAAAGAGCCAGCGGTAATGAGTAATTCGTTGGATTGTCAACTAGAATAGAGCGTTATCTCAGTCATGTATCAGGAAATGTGCGAAATGCGCCTTGCAAATCGGCATAGGGTGTACTAAGAAATAAAGATCTTCGATTATCTCGACCCCTTGGCTAGATGTCTGAGTCGGAGACTCCATTTCCTTGCATCTTTTCATAAAGAATCCCGTGGTGCCCCTAGCATCTTCCCATTCGTAGTTTACACCTACTCTGTTTGCAAAACTGAAAGTCCTAAAATACCTGATTTCTAAATGTAAGTATGATGATCAATTAAGAAGCCCATTAAACTACTGCTGTAGATAAGAGAACATATAAGCGACGGGAAACTGATGCTGAGGTTGTGCTATGCCTTACCACTGAGAAAGCAGTGGAGTTCCTATAGGCTTCATTTTTAAGAATCCTTTTTGAGTAAATTATATATCAGTCAACATTAAGACAATAGTGTCAACATTCTGACATTGAGAAGCTTAAGTGCAGAATGTGGTATATGTTGAGGAGTCACGATTAGGAGTGAAGACCCAAACTGAATTTGGCATGCAAACAATAGGGAAGTAAAGTATTGGCATGAATCTCACGAGGGCTTTGCAGTTTAAGCAGGGTAGCTAACGAAATAGTAGGAATTACAGTGTGTTTCTTTCGCTAATATTTTCTTTGGCTATCACATTTTAGCTTCCTGCTATAATTACTGAATTTACAGGTTAATTTACTAATTTTTTAATGTTGCTATTGTATAAATTAATTATCTATCCTATTTGTATTTGCCTAATGGGTTTTGTTTGTATATTTTTTTTCATTTCTCCCAAATTTTAAATTCTTTTATAAAGCTTTATATTTGTATATAAAAATTTAAACAAAATGATTCACGTTGCCTTAATGTCTAATATTTATTCATGACATAAATATTAATTAATGAAGCGAAAACTGGATAATTGAAAGTATTATATAACAACAAGATCATGAAGATAAACCAGATTAAACAGCTCAAAATAGACTAAAGTGCAGATATTACCCTTGTTTTTAGACTTGACTTAATTGAAACTTATTCATTTAATAATAATTAATTATGAAAAACTAATATAAGCTAAATTAATTTGATTCTCAATCAACTATATTAGATAAAATAAATATTACTGAAGAGTTATATTTAAAATGAGCAATTTCCAGTGAAAACGCCAAGCCAAGAGTGCCAAGTGTAAGCATGTTGATTCCAGTTAGAGTTGTGTAGTTTATGACTGCAGCAGAGTTGATCCATTACGAAGTTCTCAAACTATCAAGTTAGTTGTATATTTTATAAACTTCTACTATTACTATTATAATATAATAAATTATATATTTAAATATATGTATTTATATAGTGATGATAAACACTTTCACAATAGTGAGTGCAGATCTCAAAAGGTAGGTCATTGAATTTGATTCGAGTAATTAAAAGTAAATAAGCACAACGTGAATGAGAGGTATGAATCCATTGAGTTATTTAAATAGGAGAATAAGAGTATAAAATTAGAATAACTAGGCTTGAAAGCACGATAAATGTTGAGTCATCTGGAAATAATATAAACAGCCAGTGCAATCAGTCAATAAAATAAATTATAATAAATTAATTAGTTATTTAGATATTCAAATGTTGAAGTTGGTTATTGGAACAATTTTATTAAGTCCAGGATCACTAAATGAAACTATTTTATGGTTGTTCAAAGCTGCTATTGAATTTAAATCATTATATCAGAGTAATATCCCTTATGATTATTATACTCGCAAATACATAAATGCAAATCAATATTAGTTACTAAATGTAAATCAATATATTATTTATAAAAATGAGCACTTAATAAAGCAATTTCCACCTACAAATCAGTTAAATCTACCACAGACTATGACATTCAACAACCAAATGACTTACTGAGTAATATCCCTACTAAATAGAGTAAGGAGTCTATTGGTGAGCTTAATCTTATTAAGCTCTTCATTAAAAGAACCAGACTGTGAGGATAGAATCAAGTTGGACTCAGTTCTGTCAAAGTGAAGGAACTAAGGACAATCGGAGCTAGCTATGAGCAGGAAGGAAACTATCAGCTGTGGCACATTTTACATAAATATAGCAGCCTGCCCAAAGAGAAACTATTAATGACATTTTAAATATAAATATATAATAATAAATAATTTTAATATGTTCTTAAAATTAAAATTAAAGCAACTAAGTTGTGTGTTGAGAAGTTAGTGAATTGAACTCGAAAGTCAGAGTTTAGATATCTATCAGAGATGCATCTAGTTACATTGACTTGATCACAGCTGCATCTATTGAAAGTGACTCATTCCATTGCTGCAGTTGACTATTCCTAAATGCAACAAACTAGCGCTTGCAGCTTGTTGTTCCTCTGCATCTGTCTTAACTTCAGCTGAGAAAAGGAGAGTATTGATTTAAAAGAACAATCATAATAAATCATCTTAAATAATATAAATGTAGTTTCAATGTAACTAGAGATCAGTTACTGTGTGTTGGTAATTATATTAAATTATTTATAAATTAGATAATATAAATAAGTAAAAAATATATATCAGCAAATATATAAGGAAATATAGCTTAAATGAAAATTATGATGTTAGTGATTTTGTCCTAGGGAATATAAGCATCAAACTGGCTACTGATATTCGTTATTTTTAGAGATCTGGACTGTTTAGAGTAGTTTAACAAGACAAAATCCTCAAAGAAGGAGCTTAAGATAATAAAATACAAGAATAACTAAAAGAGTAAAATCATTAGAGATAAGATGGTAGTTATTTTAAATTCAAATTAAATATTGTATTATTATTATTATTATTAATTATTAGATTGAATTAAACATAGTACATTATATATCATTATATAAATAGGGGGTCTTCGAAAATTAAAAGCAACCAAATTCAATGAGTGATCTCAGTTAAAATTTATTCCTAATTAAAGGCTATTATTAACAGCTATAAATGGCGACCCCCTTTGACAATAATCGAATCCAGGATGATAACAAAGACACTACCACTCCAAGAGTAATCCACTGATGATGCCAGCAATCCACTGATGATGCCAGTTATCCACTGATGATGCCAGTTATCCACTGATGATGCCATTGAACCAGTACCACTAGCGGGGAGCCCTGCAGGCAAGGGTAGAGCGGAAGAAGGGGTGGAGCCATTAAAATATTTGCCATTAACTGTAATACCATTACAACCATCAACCTCACATGGTTGCCATGAAACACCAGTGGCCCTTATATAGCCCAACGATCAAGTGACCGTCTCTTGCAATACCAAAATTACTTGTGACTCTGTGGGCAGGTTGGGGGGATGGTGTTATCGTATTTCAAGTAGTTCTGGTGCATTGGGTGTTGGAAGAGCATGATGTAGCAACTCTATTTGCGCTGAGACTGTTGGATAAGCGCAGGGACTGAATGAGTAGTAGTGATAGAAAGTCTAATATTCACTGCTTCCTAAACATTAATTAACTTCTACTCTCTTGAAATCTGAGCCTGCTCACATTGGTGCGAAGAAGTCTTATAAGTGCTTTAAGATGCCAGAGTGGATGGGAACCCATTGGTTGAGACGCCAATGAGTGGAACTCGGACGGAGTACTACTTTTAGATTACTCTACTACCCCATTAGTATGTTCACTCCCACTTTATTAAACCCCTTTAGTATAGTTGAAAAATCCGCAATAGCGTCCTACACAGCATGATAGAAGAAAGCGCTCTTGACAGAGAGGAAAGGTTCAGCAGGCTAGAGAGATTCGCACGTTTAAGATTAATTTGATCAGCATGATCGTTACAATTACCAAGGAAAAGTGCCCCAAAGCGGTCGCTCAATGCCATAGGGTGGCCCGCAAAATAAAGATGCTTAAATATCTTGGCCTCTGGGGTAGATTTCTGAATCGGACATTCAAAACCCCAAAACCCCTTAATGAGGTTTATAAGTGCTTTGATTTGTAGGGAATTTGTTAGGGGTTGGGGTTATTAATTAAATGCGAGACAAAAATAGCAAGCTTTTGGGGTCTATTTATGATGAAGAGTATATAGATTTAGTGTTTAAACTGCGATATGGAGTTGATATATGCAGTGAATAAATCAAATCAGTACTAAACTATAAGTCTATTGCGCTACTCATAAAGCGAAGTCCGTCAACTGTTCGTTCCCACTGTCTTATAGCACTATAATTAAAGAAATAGTAGCAAAATTCTTAGCCTAAGAGGTAGTCAAGTTTCTATAGAAGCATATTGACTATCTTATTAATGATAAAACTTTGAAGTATTGGGCTCACTTCTCTTTAGACCAACGACCTACTATGTTTCATCGCCAGTTCCCTGAGTTGAAGATCTCTGCTTAGTCTATAGCCAACATCTATAAACGAAAAGGTATTTCTTAAAAAGGTGTTAATCGTATCAAGAGAGTGATTGATTTCACTCTGCCATTTTACAACAATAACCTAAATTATATTTATAATTAAATGCAGAGAGCTAATACTAATAATATTAAGTTTATACATGCTGACGAGGCTGCGTTTACCTTCAACACTTTCATCTAGAAATCTTGGTATAAGAGGCATAGTAATATAGAAGAATATGACTAGAAAGTCAAGGTATAAACAATGGCAATTCTAGGAGATATTAGAGAGGATGCTGGTTTAGAAACTTATGTTATTCATCCTCGCTCTATTAAGACAGAGCAGTATAATAAGTTCTTAGAGCAGCTAAGAGAAAAGTACCCTGAATAAGAGATTATACTATTCGATGATAATCTTTCTGTTCATAAGACCAAAGAAACAAGGAAGAGTTATGAACAACTTAGAATAACGCCAGTGTTCAACGTACCTTACAGTCCATAGTTTAATGGAATTGAGTTCTACTGGGTATATTAAAAGGCCATTACAAGAAACTGCTGCTATACCACTTGATGCATGACCTACCTATCGATACAGAAGACTTTATTAAAAGCTCAGCGAAGAGAGTAGATAATTTATTGGCTTAAAAGTGTGCGAAAGAAGGGAGAGTGAATATATATAAATAAGTTTTGTAGTTAAGTTAATGAATATATAAGTCACTTTAGAATGCTTTAGAGGGAGCTGGCTTCTCTTTCTTTTCTTCTACTTCTTGCTTCCCTCCTCCTAAGTTTCTTCTCTTGCTGCCAGCTCCAGCATCTATATTCATTTACTCTGGAGGCTAAATATTTGAATAAAGTCTCTTGCTAACTTCATACTTTGTCTGCGACTTTCGCTCTCTGTGAAGCTTGCTCTATTCTTTCATCAAGAAGATACCAGTTCCAGATTTTTCTAAAGAGTTAAGCTACAAATCTTACTTGAAAAATAAGGGTGCTTCTACAGCTCTGATAGCCAGCTCTCACTTATCTTGATCTCTTGTTTGTCCTTATCTTCTGAAGAGATGCTGTACCTTTTCTTATGAGATTCTTGAATAATTTCTTTCAAGTAATCACCTTTTATTGTTGCAAGTATGCCAAAGATAGAATTTTTTTCAGGAAGTTTATTTGACAACTGCTTCTTTGTAGGCAGGTACAACGAAACCTCTGGATCATTCATTGCATCATCATTTAAATTAGTCACAGAGATTTCAGGATAGTTTGGAATCTCTGCAAACTTTACATCTTAAGTTTTTAATGCTTTCTTCTCTTCGCAGAGTATGGCTCTAAAAATAAAAATTTTAGTACCTTCCATCGTTGGGAGGAACAAACCAACTACATAATCAAGATTAGTTACTATGAGTTCATTACCTTGCTGCACCAGGTAGCGGTGCAAATCCTCCTTGCTTCTAAATCTTTGAATCAATTCTTGTGCTTGCACTCTTTTCATTGCATCATTCAATGACTCCATCTTGCATACAGATCTAAGAAATGATATTCAAATTTAAGTTTATTGATTTCAATTATATACCTCTGTAAAACTTACTATTAAATATGGGCATCCTATAGGAGGTCAACCTCTAAGAAGGATATGGAGAAGGTTTAGAGAACTGGTTGCAAACTTGAGAGATTGATATCAATTTCTACTGTTATAGTTCCATATTTTTAAATTTAAATTGGTACGTACTTAATTAGGAGCAGCTCCTAAAATGCTAGTACTAAATTAGAAGCATTAATTAAAGCTAGTACTTAATTAGGAGCACCCTAATTTTAATCATAAAATCACAAAATACCTCCTAAAGCAGTACGTACTTAATTAGGTGCACCTCCTAAATCGGTACGTACTATAATCAACTTATTATTGATAGTAAAAATGGTTACTTTCTCATCCATTTTTAGAGCTGGTTCGTCTCTTAGTGCTCATTTATCTTCGCTAATACTCTAAGAACTTCCCTTGATTCTTGTAGGCTTGCAAAGCTCTCATATAAGCTCTCAGTTATAGAGGCAGTTTTATAATTTTAAATTCAAATTTAAATATGAGCGCTAACATTTTAAGAAAAACAACAGCACTTCCATAAAACTAAATGAGACTTACCTTTGGGAGCAATAAAAAGTGTGATAGCTGCGAGATGAACTCTCATAAGGAACTACCAGAGCTATCACTTGATGTCTCTGTTATTAAAATTGAAATTAATAATAGAAAATTAATGGCAAACAAGTGTGTGGGAGACAGAGAGGAGGAGAAAGGTATTAATGAAATGCCTATACAAACTGAAGAAGTAGAAGTATACTTTTGTGAGTAGTGTGAGAGAGACTTCGCTCATAAATCTAGTTGGTATAGGCATATGAAAGAGCATAGAGAAGCCAAGCCAACTATATACTTAAAGCACGATAAAATCAACGGAAAGTATGAGTGCTTCGAGTGCCATAAGCAGTATGCTCATACAAGAGATTTAAGGAAGCATCTTTTAAAAGCTCACAAGAAAGATTTAGAGATTGAAAAGCATGAAGATGAATTGAAGCTACTGAACAAAAGAAAAGCAAGAGAATCTTCGAAGCTTGTAGAGCTTGAACAAGCAAGCGAATCAGAATATGTGAGGAAACACGCAACCTACTAGCATCCGAAATCACAAAGATCATGATTAAAATTCAATACAAAAAGATTCCTGTTCTTGCCTAAATTGACCTAGACACTTCACTTTAAAGCTACCTTATATAAGAAGAATCCTTTGATAAGAAAGTTATCAATGATCATCAGTATGCATACAAGGTGTATCCCTTCAACTATCTCTTAAGTGATGATAAATACTAGATGGAGTTTACAAATGAGTATCAAGTACTCACTCAAGCAAAGTTCAAAGAGTGTAGATACTTAATAAAGTTAGATGCTGTTCTCCTCGCCAAGGATCATGTTGCTTTCAGACTCCCACTCTATGAAATGACCCTAAGAGATTTCATTACAGATCAAAGAAATCATAAGTAGCTTGGATAAATAGCAACTCAGACCATACAAGGTATAAAAGAGCTTCACAAGTTAGGGTTTGTTCACAGAGATTTGAAGCCAGAAAATATAATGATAAATTTCTCACCAGTAAGAGTAGCAATAATCGATTTCAATAGAGACTAAAGAGTGGAAGTATCAAGGCTTGGAACTGTAATGGGAACTCAAGGGTACTATCCAGAAAGAGAAGACTGGAGAGATGGTGACTTTTAATGGGATGTGTGGGCTTTAGCAGCAATAATAATAGAGTGCGATATGCCTCGCAACGATTACTAATCTACAAGGTGTGAGAAGGATGCTAAACAAAGAATAAAGCAATTTATTGACAGAACAAGAGTATCTCAATCAATGAAACAAATGGCAGAGTCAATAATAATAAAACCAAACTCAAGATCAGACATATCAATAGAGCAGATAGAGTTGTGGTTAAGTAAGATAAACTTCAGACCTCTACCACATGATCCTAAAGTGCATTTTGAGTGATTAAATTAAATACATTTACTATAAATTTCACATTAAAACCTATTAATAACCCCAACCCCTAACAAATTCCCTACAAATCAAAGCACTTATAAACCTCATTAAGGGGTTTTGGGGTTTTGATTATACCTCCGTAGATCAGAAAGTGGAAATCGCATGATGCCCCTAGTCGAGCTTTCGCTTCTTACTTCGTTTGCAATACTGTTTTCACAAAAATTTCAAGATTCACCAAGTTGATGAGATTGAACTCAAGGATGACATTCATTGAGGTACTTACGATGGTCCACTTGCTTGACTATTTCAACAAAGTCAGCGTTAGGGTTTCATTAAAAATCGATGCTGCAGTCACACACTTTGAGCTTTGCTCAACAAATCCAGCATTTGACTACACATTGAGCAGTTAAGAAACATTCAGCATCAATCAAGAATTGACTCAGACTGGCAAATACAGAATATTGAAGCATTCAGGCGTCTCTGATGGTGTCTTCCCCACTAAAGGTACTCAAATCTTGATAAGAGAGCTAAATCTGAAGCCCATTATTGCATGGAAATCAGGGCCAGTTGGCGACTAAACATCAGGAAACGAGACTGAAAACGAGGCCAATAAATTCACTTTTGCCACAATTCATGGTGCTGGTCATATGGCTTCATAATGGAAAAGAAAAGAGACGTACCATGCTATCTTCACATTCCTTGCAGGTAGTCACCTTTGAAGAATTATCGCTAAACAATTAGATCAAATAATCATCTTTGTATTTCAATTTAATCAATTTAAGTCTTCTCCCTATTCTTCAAATTCTTTTATATACTTTGTTATTATATGTATTTTATCATCAATTTATTTTCATCGAAATTGTATTATATATATATATATATATTATTATATATATATATATATATATTATACATATTTGAATAAGGAAAATCTATAAATAAATCCCATCTTTCTAGAATTGTAAGTAATTTTATTAATTGACCTATTTAAGCGGCCATTTGAAGATTTATATATTTAAAGTGATGAAATACTGAAAATAATTTTATTGATGCCTATTTCATTCGATCTCAAAAAGCAAGGTGAAATAGAGAGTTGGCGTTATTTGAAGTTTATTTAAGGGTAACGAAAGCTTAAAAACATAGTGTAAAAAGCTTTCATGTTACAAATTACAATGAAATTACTAATAAGTATTCAAAGAAATAAAGATTGGCCAAAAAAGCGAAATAAAATACCATACCATATATAACTAATTCAATTATATCATTAAAAATCAACTTATAGAGAGCTTAAAATTATGTAAACAATACTGATCTCTACTCTTTCAGAATGTAACAATACAAATCGATAATTTGCATGAATAAATTGTATAGTTATTTCTTATTTAATTGTAAAGTTTAATCTTAATTACATGTTTATATATTTTAAACAAAGAAATATGCCCTTATTTTATGTTTTGAAAGCATTCAAATTTCTCCTCATATTATTCAATCATCAGTTTTAGGTGTAAGTTATATGTTCCCTTAAATGTAGACTTAAACTCTTCTCTTCCATCCTATAAATACCATTGATTATTCCACAATTTCACCAAGTCTTATCATTAATTCACTCAATTAGATCTAAAACTAATCGTTAATTCACTCTATTAAATCTTTAAGTGAATATCTGTAAATTAATTGATTTTAAAACACTGTGATAAATTGGAGGGGAAATCATGGGAAAATAGGTTGTGTATATATTTTGCTATTAGTCATTGCTTTGTAGTTGAGTTCTTTAGTATGAGCTGTCGAGTAAACATAGAGGTAACAGCAGAGAAATGGTCGCTAATTAATAAAGCAGTCTAAACATATACAGCAAGACCTTCACAAATGTGCTTTAAATTCTTGTGATTTATAGAAGATAGATTTATAATTACTAGAATGCTTTAGTAAGATTTTTTATTAATAATTGTAATATTTTATCATTAAGTGTAGTGATGGCAGTACGAATAGTAAACGATCTAGTATTTGTGCTACGGAGGCAACCGATATTTTAACTTATTCGCCAAAGATTGGCCTAATATGCAGAGATATTGCCTTATGCAACATCTAGAGTTAGTATATGTTAAAGTATATTTAGCTGTTATGAATGAGTAAATATATATAAATACTGTACAAGCGAGGCTTTGTTTCAACTCATAGATTAAGAGTTTAACACTGAAACAATAAACCAACATTATAAAAATGATGCATGGGACGATTGAGTTCAGAAGAACCTTGCAGTGTATGAGTCAGAGAGAGAGTAGATACTAAAGAATGGGGTGAATTCAGAGACATAGGTAAAAATTTTGCAGAGTTTGATTGGTATCTATCAAGCGATGTTTCGTGAATCTCACAGAAAATTCAAAAGAATGAAAGGAAAAGGAAAACCTTAGATGAACAGATTTGATCAAAGGTAGTAACTAAGCGCATGGAAGAAAGGAAGATAATCTGATATTGTAAATACAAATGATTATTCAAAGAAAGGAGTAATAATAAAGAAGAAGGACTTATAAATGAGAAGAGAAACGAGGAAGCAGAGTAACAATAAAAGTAATGAATTACTTTGGTTTCATGCGCAGATTATTTTTGCTGTTTTAATCTATCATTTCTGAGACTTACCTAAATGATTTACTAACTAACTATCTTATAGTTTAATTTAATATAAAATAAATAAATAACATTAGTAAAAGATAATATTAAAAATTATAAATTAATTATTTAGCATTATAATTGTTTATAAACTGACTATTTTAATAGCATTTTTACAAAATTAAATTAAATTGAGATTCGATAACTCTAGAGTATTAATATTAATTTCATGGGTTTAACCATGTAGATTATTGTCTAATGTCTCAATTTTATTGCCTAAATTTTCTCTTAAAATATTCAAAATTTTTTCATAGGTATTTTATACACTGAAACATGATTGTTAGACATTTTCTTTATAATACAGTAGAATACCTAACAAGTTAACAAGAAAACTCAAGAAAAAATCCTAATACCTAATTCAGAAAAACTATAAGCATTAAGGGAGATTGACAATCATAATATTTTTTGCAAAAAGCGTTAATTAATATTTAGATATATACAAGCTAGTAAGTTTAGACAAATGAAAACTTGAATTAAAAAGTTGAATATAGGTTATAGACCTATGGTTTTATACTGAGGTATGAGTCTAACTACCAGTTTAATAGAAGCAAAACTTTGGCCAGCTTTTCAACTATATCAATACTTTTGGGTTTGTCGATATATTAGGTTAAGAAATTCTTTTCCTATCACCATAACCTTGGAGAATGAAAGAAAAGTGGCAAGCTTTCTTGTTCTAAATCTTACCCTGACAATTTTCTGCGCTTCATCACATCTTCCAAGATGCTGTATATGCAGAAAGGACTTTCTCTTGAAACTCGAGCACTTCCTATTACCGATATGTTTACTCAGTACCATTTAATTGCTTCTCAACTCCATAGAATCTACAAAAAGTTCAAAATAAAACATAAAGTCAAGAGAACTAAACATAGGATGACTTATAATTAAGCTTAAAGAGTAAAAGATTAAAGATTATCTAGCTTCAGCTCTGCAATATAGCAAGTTCATAGTCTTAATAAGATAATTTATATCGACGAGATAATATTCAAACCATTCCAAATTAGTTCAAAGTTATTGGCTCCATAGTACAGTAACTGCATTGCTAACAAGTTAGGTATAAATCTCAAGATTAAAGCTCCTATCGTGGGAATAAGTTAGGAAACAGGATTAGAGGATTATATGATCAAGCTATTTTAAATAAACGCAACAGACAGCTAAGACATGCTAGAATTTTTAAGAGTTGTCAATTAGAACACTCAAGTTGTGAAATTGTGGGATAATTTGCGTAGCCACCATAGTCGAGCTGTCTAAGATTTAATAAGAAGTTATGGATGGAGATGCCTCTTCAATGCTCCATACTCCTCTGAGTACTACTGTATTGAGAAGGTTTATTCTAGAATAAAGCACCATAACAAAACGAACTTGATAAACTATGACTTCAAGTGTTGTGGTAGTGAACATATAAAGCTGATTACAAGTTCAATAGAAAGCGTGAAAAGGGAAAAAAATACAGAGAATTGATGATAGATAAATAAATTTAATGAGAGACTTTATCCGATTGAATTAATTTAATTAGTGAATATAATAATTTATTTCAAATAACATTTTTCATTCCATCTCCAAGTATGATTGCTTTTGCTATCCTTCCAAGAATGAGGAAACCTCCAGGGTCATTATTTCTTGGGCCCATGACCCTCTTCCTCCTCTTTAAACTTGAGAAAGGTTTTTGATATTTCGTGATAATGTCTTTTCTGTTTTTCCCTCCTTGGCTTTGCTTTGAACTTAAGCATCGATAGGGCTTTGCCCTATGTCTCTATGAAAATACAAAAAATAAATCTAAAAAATTACATGAATAAAATGGCTCACTCTCGAGCTTTTTTAAAATATCTTCTCTTATAAAGATCAAGCCTTGTTTATCCTCTTCAAAGGTAGTAGTATTCCTTATTCTGTTAGCGTGTTTTATAAGTTAACTCACATAATTAGGCCAGAGAGTCCCTAATACGCCATACAAGGACTTTCTGTCAGGTAGCACCCGATAGTCGACATAGTAATTCATGAACTTCCTAATGCTTTAATCATCCTAAATTTGCTCGAAAATCTTTTTAACTGAAAGCTCTTCATAGCAAGGCACATTGAAAGTTTGAACATCGGCGCTTTTAAGTAGGTCTTTTTTGCCTGCCAGAAAATCCATGAGAAATCTCATGGTGGTATCTGGTGGGAGGTAGTACCCCTCAATAAATATTAATAATAATTTAAGCTTACTATTGAACCTTAAGAATTAAATCAGGTCCTTCTTGGATCTTAACTATTGTTGGAGCTCCCTATAGTCATGGCCTTTGACTTCGTCACTTTGCATCCTAGATAAATATTAAATTATTAATAACAAATTATACCAATTTGATAAATATTTCTGATTAGTCACTTTGAATCTTGAGAAAATTCTTGAGCACTTTACTGAAATTCGAGAAAAGTCAGCCCATTTTCTATTGATCAGAATTTAATTTTTGTAAGGATAATATTATATTCTCTCAAAGGTGATTAAAAAAAACAAATTGTTTAAATAGTAACAAGCAAGTAATGTAGTTACACCATTGATTTAATTTATAAACATACTTATTAGTGGGATTTTATATTTAGGTATTAGTTAGATTTATTATTTCTCATTTTTATAGGTTTATATGAAAAGTTTGAAAGAAAACAATTCGAAATACATACCAGGCTAAAATAAGGCAATAATTAACTTACTTTTAAAGATCTTGCTCAGCTGACATAGACTTTTTGGGCAAGTTATTAGTGATTATATTCCCTCTATAAAAAGTATTTATAATTCAACTAAAATTTAATTCATCATCGAAAGAGGCAATCTATAATGAAATATCAAATAATTTAACATTCAAAATACTATCCCTTCATGGTAACTTTTCATTATAGTAAAGTCTAAGCTTAAAATCTTTGTTTTTTTTAGCATTATTTAGTTTAAAAGAATGTTTTGTTAGAAAACATACTGGTTAACTTACTTATTTTTTAATTTATTAGACTACCATCATTGAGTCCTGCCATACTTCTCTTCATTATAATTAATTAGTATTTTTAAATATTAGGATTATTTAAAGGTATAATGGGAATAAAATTAATTTTCATTGTTAGATAATAGAAATTATAAAAAATGAATTATTAAAAGTTGTATAATAGAACCTATAACATTAAAGACAAAGCCCTTTTGTTTGTAAGCAAATTTATTTTTCTTCATTTTTTAAAGAAAGTGAGATTTTACTCATTTTAAATATTTAGTAAAGTGGAAGGGGATATATTTGGTTTTATTTCAAGCAAGGTTATTTATTGGTGAAGCTATATTTTCAGAAATAATTATAAGTAAAGAATCAATGCTTGGAAAGAGAAAAGGCTCTAGGTGGTTGATGACACAATAAGATAAGAGTGTAGATATTTCGAGCACTCATATGATAGAAAATGGTCACATAGCACTAATTTTAATCTAAAACATTAAGTTGAGAATGCAGGAACTAAGGCATGGGAGAATGAGATGAAGTCAACTTGCATCTTTTGCCACAAATATTTGGAAGAGTATTTATCTGCGTGAGACATTATGACAACATGCAAGCAAAGCCCATTGATGCTTAAATAATGAAAGAAAATTTTCAAAAACAAAAAGCTTCAGGAATATTTTACTGGGATCAAATTATTAAAATCAGAATCTACAAAAACTATGAGCTAGTTGCAATAGAGAGAAAAGTCAAAATTCTCACATACAAAGCACTCACTGAGCCTATAAAGTTTAGAAGAGATATAAATGACATTACAAAATGGCAAGAAATAGCTCAAGATTGCTTCAGAAGAAAAGGCAAGCTTAATGATGTTGTTATGATGGACCTAGCATAGAGACTCAAACAAGATCTTCCCTATGAAACTGTGTCAGACTAAGATTTTTTGAATATGCCAATAAACTTAGTGAAAGAGAGGGGAATTGTCATAATATGGGTTGTCAATCAGAAAAGACATTTGGCCCAAGAATTCATCAAGAAGCATGGGTACCAGGAAGTAGATGAGGGCATGTGGCTGAAGCTTACAAAGACTGGAAAAATACATTGTGAAGGGGCTTTTATACTTCACACTGATTTGAGAAATTCATCATAGCTAAAAAGGGTGATGTCAAGGACATAGTATCATATCACAGTTCAGAGAATGTTGTTATAGCTCCAGTCAGATAACACTCCAGAAAACCAGATGAGATTTACAGCTTTGTATAGAAAATGTGCCTTGACAAATTAAATCTGGAAATTTACGCAAAGGAACACAATGTAAGACCAGGTTTGACCTCGTTTGGCAATGAACTAATGGAATGATAGGGGTACATAGCAGCAAATCTATATAAGAGATATAAAATGCTATGTTTGAAAATTATGAACTGATTTAAGAGCGATAAGAACGATTTTTCGATATGGAGATAACAGGAGGAAAAAAAACCTAAAAATAGATAATAATTAAATTATATAATTTTAGTTTTTGATTATTAATTTAAAAAGTATTGTGAATAATTGTTAAATACTTTATATATCTCACTTTTCTTTGTATTTATATTTTTATTTTTCTTATACTTTTATAAAATTCTTAGAAAACTAATTACATTTTAAGAGGTCAAATACTATCAACCATTAAATTTCAATTTAGTTACAATACATATTAACATTATATTTTGAAGATTTTAATTATATATATTCTAAGAATGGGAATTATTTTGTATTCAGTTAATGTAATTTTAAATAATTTATTAATCAATTAAAAATATTCTAAATTTTTAATTAAGAAATAACAACGGCATAATACAATATTATAGTATGAGCATACACCTCTATTATAAAATGTCACTTAAATCTTAAACTTACCCTAATTCAATATAATTTTTTATATATCATATGAAATATTTGATCTATGAGATCTTGATAATGAATATTCACCTTGATAGAAATTACGATATAAAATTTGGCATTCAAATTTCTTAAAATAAATATATTTTTATAGTAGATAATTAAACAAAAACATACATCTAATAGTCATTTTTGGCGTGATAATATAAGTGAACAATTATATTTTTTAATTTCACAGATTAAAAAGTAATTTTAACTGTTTTTATTTAGGTATTCTTGCAATATCCTCGATTAAGTGTCTTTTAAAACCTTTTTAGGAGCCATAAAACTTCTAAAAACAAAGAATAACTCTCTAAGTTTCTTTACAAAATATAATAATGCTCTCAATCATTTCCCGTTTTATCAGATTTATCTGCATTCATTCAAAGACTTATGATACTAACAATTTTATTTTATCAGTTATGAAAATGATTTAATTACTTTATTTTATTGAAATGCTTTTGATTAACAGTTATATTTCTAAAGAGTAGCTAGTATAAGTAGATAAATGAAAGGTTTTGGCATTAAAAGCATAAAATTTAGCTACATTTATGTTTAACTGATTAACTATATCACTTCAACATTAACTAAAAGCATTAAATAGATAGTTATATTGACATCTTCATCTTACTCAAACAGATGGCAGATCTCAAAATAATCTCAGTTAATTAATCATCAGAGTAGAATTTAAGCCAAAGAGAAGCAAAAGACAATATCTAAGATTTAATGAATCTATAAGAAACAAAACTTATGCAAGTGTCAATTACAAAAGGAGAGGGTCATTTGTTTGAAGAAATGGAGCCTAACTAAAATAAATAACTTGCAGTCTAAATATTAACACACACATATATGAATAAATGCCAGAGTTTCTAGTAACTTAAATGTGTATGCTTATTACTTTGATTTTATTACACATTAGATGGTAGAAATAGTAAGAAAACAAAACATAAATAATATACTTATTGGTTTTATGCCTCTAAGACTTTCTAAATATAATGATTATAATTATATAGTAGTCAATAGAATTTTTAAATATTTAAAGTACCTTGAACATGAAATTTAAACTTATTTGTAGTTAAAATGCCAATAATTTCCAGACTATTAACATCAATGGTGAACTAGGAGCTTACAATAGTGTAGACGGTAGAAAGGCAGTATAAAATTTTTAATATAAATAAACAATTATCGATATATAATTGATGAAATATTAATACAGTGAGCTTGCATTTTTATTATTGTATAAAAGAAGTAATCTTTATGTATTTACTTTTCATTATTTGGCTATAGATTCCTTATAATAGATTATTCCTATGTTTTTCCCCTGTTTTTTTTCCAGATATTAAATACAGTAACATAAAAAAACATCCTTAATTAAATCCAATTCTACGTTGCTAACAAAGAAATCAATAGACTTCATCATTGAAAGAGAATTAGTGTTGTTTATAAAACTGAAGAAATTAAACAACAAAAAAAGTCTTAAGTTATCTCAATAATTAATATTTACTATAATTAACAATGAAACTTTAATTTGAAAACTAAACCTTTCAAATATTTGATAAATTAGTGTTAATTATAAATATTATTAAATATATTTTCAAAACTGAATTCTAAATTTTTGATAGAATAAATCAATTTAATTACCAAATTTGCAATTAAAATAATATTTAATAACTTAATATACAAGGTAAGCAGAATTATTAAATAAAATAATAATAAGAAGAGATAGATAAATTAATTAAAATAATGCAGATTATAGATTTATATAATATTCTATCCTGTTAATTTGATTTCTAATAGAATTACTTAAACTAGATATTTTACTCGCATTTCCTTAAATTTGAAAGTTTTAAAAGTAGCAACTGAGTTTCAAATTGATTTATCTTAGTATTTTAACTATATTTTATGATAATCCTTGAAATTGAGCATCAGGATATTGCCTAATTTCTTCACAATTCAGCTAAACATCTCCCTGGATGAGAGTGGCGTGAGAATGTACACAAGCATTTGACTTGAGTGGTTCAATTCTGTCCTTGTTGAGCATGGTAATTGCTCTGCATAAAAGGGAGATTGAGTGAAGAAAGCTTTCATGCTCGATAGCCTCTGCTATCTATCTTCGTAATAATTAATAGAACTCTTCTTTTATAATGGTGCAGTAGAATGTTGGATTTGGCTGTAACTACAAATAGTTTATATAAGTGAAAATTGAAATTAGTGATTCCATAATATTTTATTATAATTTATTCATTTATAGATCTCCTTTTATATTCAATCAGTAACTACATTATATTTAATTCTTTTATTTCTACAACTTCAAAATATAAAAAAATAATTATGATAAATGTCTCACTCAAACAAGTGTCAAAGATATTGAGAAAGGTGATCATCTTTGATTCGCAGATCTTACTATTCCATTTACTCAAGCACTTTTCAAATTTTATTTTGTTGTATTTATTACATACAACGAGCTCCTTGAAGGCTGAGGCTATTTTCTATATTCTATATCACTTTCATATGATATTAGTATGAACTCCTTGTCAATGAAGTGGAAGTGACTTGTTGAATTACGATTAATTTGATCTAACTTTGGAAGTAGTTTTATAACTTTCCAACAGAGTGACTCAGGATTCAAATGCTACTCTTCACTCTCACTAACGCTTCGTTTTCTTCACTTCAATTCTAATTTTCATTCATTTTTATTCTTAAAATGTTTCGCTTTAACTTCTATACACCAAAGGTAGCATGCTTAAGTGCAAATAGATTCAACGGTGATTTAAGCGAGCGCAGCAGTGGACACTAAACTTTTCTGTTTCCACTCTTAATTCAATTATTTTGTTTGGGTAAGCAGCTTCTGTCGTAATTGGTTGCCTAATCATGCGCTTCATAATAAAATTTAGCAAAGACATTCAAAGCGCTCAAACATTATCCTTCTCACTTCAAAATAATCGCAACATTGTCGTTATTCCCTGATATGGTCAATCTTTCATTGGATAAGAGAAAAATCATAAATACTCAATTAATTAAATTGTTGGTTTGCTTATACTTGCAAATATAAGACTCTTTATCGCAAATACTCTAATTTTCCCTCTTATTTGCAACTTTTATTTGTGAATTTCTGTAAACAAGTTTCAGTGTCATCAAGGGGATATCAATTTATTGTATTGGAAGACTATATCTACTAAATATAGAATCATACTGGAAAATCATTTACATTATCTATTGTTTAATATTTAACTTATACAAGTTGCACTATTATTAATTAAACTTAATTTTAATTTTTTAGCTAAGTAATTGATAACAACATAAACTCATAAATTTACCTAAAATCCTAAAAACTATATATTTATAAATTAAAATAATGCTTAACAAGTTTGAATCAAATTGAATTAGCGTGTTATTTATACTTGCATTTAATTTAAACAACTTCCTTAATTCATTTATAAACATAATTTAAAGATTAAAATGTCAATTTATATAATTTAACTGGTTATAAGATATATTAAGAGACTAAAATTCATTTAAATTAAGTGCTTTTCACAATAATAGCTAATATAATATAGGCACAAGTGACATTTGAGAAGTACATGCAGAAGCCGCAAGTAGCATTAAAAGAATAAAACTTAAGTATATAAAACTGACAGATTGAAATAAAAACAATTTAAAAAAAAGTATACGTTTAATGGGTTAAATATCAGTATGATGAAAGAAGTAAGAGTCCAATTTAATATAATTTGGTAAATTTTTGACTAATAATCATATTTAAAAGAAAAATATCATACAAAAATATTTATGAAAATATATAAGTATTTTAAATTAAAAGCAATTTAAGTATATGTATAATTATTTTAATTAATTGTTAAATCAAGAAAAAAACAATCAGAAATGTATCCTTAGACAAAAAATAAAAATAAATACAAACAAAAGATGTAGGATAATCATTAATTCAATAATAAAATAATTAAATCATAAAATTAATTAAATATATGTTATAAAACTTGTTTTAAAATATAATTAGCAAAAATAACTAAACAAAAAGTAAAAAGATATATAAAATAAAGAAATTAAAACCAAGTATTAAGTATGTAAAAATTTAATGTTCTAACCGAGACAACCCCCTTCTCCTCAACCCCCCCCCTTTTATAATATAATTTTTTTCAAATTAAATGGAAAGCAAATTCTTATTAAAAGAATTATGCTCTATCTTAAAGATTTTGACCTGCGAGCAGCTACTGATTTTTATTAATATATTTTATAAGTTCTAATTAATAACTCGACTTTTATTGATACATCCTTTTGTTGGAAAACATTTTATATGCAATTTATTTTTAGTGTCATCAATAATGTTTTATAATATCTATTAATTAACTAAGACAAATTATATCTTATAGTTTTTATATATTTAAATTTTTCTTCATTAAACATTTTTCTTTAAAATAATTTGATAAGCATTTTTACTTTTGTAATCAAATTATCTTCTTAGATCGTTATTATTAATAAAAACAATTATATTAATTTAATCAATAGAAAATTATTTTACTTATAATTTTTAATTAAAAAAATAAAATTCATTTTTTATAACATTTTTTCAATATATATAAATATAATTTATCAATTCTAATCATAAAAAATTAAAATATTTATGTCTTGGTAGTGAGAGATGTATTATAAAGCTTATGATACTTATTTTAAAACAATTAATAAACTAATTTAAAATTAATTTCAAACAACATTTATTAATTTTCGAATTCACTACAGATAAACCCCAAAACCCCATAAGATAAAAATAGTAGTCACTTTGATGTTAAGTAAAGTAATAAATCATGAGTAAGGGAATAAGTTATATATTTTTAGTAATAACCAGAAGTCATTAAACTCCTAAATTTCAATTATTTTTATAACACTTTGTCAAAAAGATGTGGTCTGCTACCAATTAGAACAAATCTTACATTTTCATTGCCTTAGTCGAACATAAGCAAAGTTTGGGCCAAAGATTATTAGGAACTCTCTTGTTACTAATTCTTAAATTTAATTACCTCATTTTAATCTTAAAAAGCTTATTATGTTTATTACTGCTAGATCTACGAATTTGGCTCTTAATTTGGTTGTTGTCCATTTTTTTAATTACTTTCAATTTTAATCCCATTTATTTAAGATAATTGGTAATGGTTTATATATTTTCGTTAAAAATTTTTTTGAAATCAGATGGCATCATGTTAACCTGATCAATTGTAAATTTTGGGTTTTTTGAAAGTTCATTTATTTGGGCATCCTTACCTTTTAATTACGAAGTTTCTTCAGCTAAGAACGATTGGTACCGTTCCTCTAATAAATGCAGAGTTGTTGAGGTCTCCTCTATTTTAGAATTGACTCTCTTGTTCTACTCCACAATAATTTTATATGATTGGCAAGAGATACCTGTGATGCTACCCCAAGAGTTGGGGTCTTCTTTTTTATATCTTCGATAAGCATTTTAAACTCCATCTATATTTCATCCTTGCCATTCTGCACTATTTCTTAAATCTCAGGTATGTTCAAAATTTTATTTTGATTTTATAGTTCCTCAACAGTCTCAACAACTTGACTTAATTTGTCGTTAAATTTTTATATAGGTCAGTTTATAGAATTTCAGGATTGTTTCTGATTAAATTGTCATAAATTTCTCTCATTTTATCTTCTGCTAATTATTTAAAGTTATCAGAGATAATTTTTTCCACTTTTTCAATAATAAGGTATATGCCATCTGAGTCAGACTTACTGTCTTCTGTCTCAGTCTTATCTTATTTGGAATTTAAGGATTCTAATTCAAATTAAACTGTGCTTGGGGTTTTATAATTACTTTATGGTGTTGATTATTCACTGTCACTTTGATATTTTTAATTTTATCCGCTGTCATGTTGAATATTTTATTAAATTTTTAGAGTTTTTGTTTTAGGTGAAGAAATTTGCATTAAATGAGTTTGTGTTTTACTTTCGCTTTTTCTAGCGTTTAATGTTTCAATGAGCCAGTTCTTATGTTAATGAATCGGTTCTTGTCCAAATCTTTCTTACATTTCTAATTTTACTTCCTTATAAGACTAAACCCCTAAAATCTTTTGCATTTTTATATAGTCAAATATTTTCGCTTTAATGGCCTCTTAATCTAAGTCTCAATTATTAATTTCATTTCAAAACTAAGAAGTTTCCTTTGAAGTTTGATAGCCCGAATCATCTGATTTGGTTAGAGAATTTTACTTTTACTTTTACGATGTCAATGTCTTGCTCATTGTTAATCTTATTTATTACTAAAATTCTTAGGTTTATATATCTTATAGGACTACTAAAATTGGTATCACTTATATTCTGGAATTAATCACTAAAAAAACCTTAATGGCAACATAGGTATTTATTCTAAATTATTAATTAGTACCACATTGATTCATTAATTAAAAGTTAATTTAAAAAATATGATAATACTTAAATTAGCAACATCCCTTAAAACTCTAACAAAGTCATATAAATACATACAAACTCATACAAATACATACAAAGTCAAACAAAATCATACAAACTCATACAACTCATACAAATAACAAATATAGAAATTTTGGGAAAATATTTTTTGTTTAATTTTTTGATTATCTTAGATTCATTTAATATAATAAGTTCAATAATTAAAGTTATATTTGTCACTAATGAAAGTTAATAAGGGGTGTACAGTAAAAATGTTTTTAATGAAAAAATTTCAAAATCTAAATGCCAAAATTAAAATTAGAAATTATACAAAGCCATTGAAAGTTATACACATGACTTTTATAAATAAACTACATTTATAAATAAACAATACCTATAAATAGTCATAACAATGATCAATTTTGTTTGACTTTTTTATTAAATCACTTTTATTATAATACTTGCTTAAGAACTATTAATTAAACATAAATTAGAAAATATTTTTAAGTTTTATTTAGTAAAAATTTACTAATATAACAAATCACACACTAATATTTAATTTTTAACCAAAGTGTTTTTAACTGAATTAACAAGAACTACAACTTTCAAATCATAAAGATAGTATTCTATTAAATAGGGTCTATCCCTTGGACATTCCCTTAGTCATCTATAACTCCTTAATCATGAAGTTACATGACAAGAGACTTATAGTTGAAAAGATCATCTATTTAATTTTTCATCTCGTTCATTTCATCTTTTACTCTTTTATTTTAATAAAAAAATTCCTCTTTGAAAAATTGTTATTTGCCTCAAGCAATTTTTCCCTCTTCTTGAAAGCTCTATCTGGCTTTTCTTTTTGAACTTTGTTTGATTAGATAGGCCGATCTATCCTTATGTTCTAAAAAGTATAACTGACAACAATAAAACACCACTATAGTTAAGTGAGCCATTCAACGCAGAAATAAATTCGGGCTTCATATGCACTAATGAGTTCTAAGATTAATCGAGTCGTTGTCTTCTGTCTTATTTAGCTTTCAGAATAATTTCGTTAATACCTTAGATGTCAAGGGACAGTAGGACATCGGTAATCCACTTCTTATCGAGGTGGAGCCAATCTACTTAATCGGGAAGGTATCTAAGGAAACTGGGCTTTTGTAATGCGTATTCAAGAAAATCATCTCCGGTTAGTCCCTCAATCTGAGGTACTGCTGCAACTACCAGATCACACCTCTTCAAATACTATAGATGTTAATTTTTTACCTCATTTTCACAAGTCAAAATACTCCTGAAAAAATAGAAATTGGTGCAGTTGACTTTCTGCCCATGTATGCACTAAACCCTTGACACAAAAAGTTATATAGTTCTTTTTTACTGCCTATTTTTTCTAGAACTTTATTTACATGAATTTATTTAAGCTGGTTGCTAATTTCCATCTTTTAATAATTGTCGTCTTATATTGTAGTCTTTTCTAATAATAAATAGAAATAAATTAATTAAAATTAAATATTTTAGTAATTATCCATTTTAGGCAAATATGTAATTCTATTTGGTTTGATCTGAAAACCTTTTAAAAGAAAAACTTTTCAAAATAATTATCTAATTTTACTTTGTTATAGATAAAAATAAATGAAGTTAGAATTTCAACAAGATGATATCAGAAAATACTCACGAAAGCAGTGATGAGCAAGATGATGGCCACCATTAATTTTAGTAATCTGAATAAATTACTTAGGATGACTTTAAACCATTATCATAATCTACCCAGTTGATTTGTTAGAAAAATTAAACCTCAAATGAAATTATGATATATCAAATTACTAGAGATTCAATTATAAAGCTTGAGGAGTCTTGCGCTAAGTAAATTCACGAATAGGTCTACTCAACAGTAATTTTAGACTCAAAAGAGATAGTGAATACTAATTAGAGTGGTATAACTCTATTTGGGGCACTACTGTAATAAGAAATTCAAATACTAAAAAATTAAGTAATTTTTCTCTCAAATGAAGATAAGTCTGTTTCAAATTAAAACCTATAAAAGTTTAATCAAGCTTCAGATATTTTAAAAGAGGTAAGCCTAAATAAATTTTAGTTAAACTTAAAAAACTAGAAAATTTTTGTAAGTATTATTAGATTATTCTACCTTGTTAAAATTTCAATTATAGAACTTGCAATAACATTGAAGCAGTATTTGAAAATTTATTGAATCAAAGAATGAAAAAACAAGAGCATAAATACTTTTCAATGAAAATGGATGCCAAAAGTCATGCATAATAAAAAGGCTAAAGATTACAAGATACAAATTGTAAAAATTCTTTCAAACTAAGATGATCCTTGCTCAAATGCTCATAATACTAACCTAATAAATAATCCTGGTTTAGTGTCATGCATTTAAACAATTGTAGAATAATTAAAAGCTACTGGAGATCAGCTTAAATCACTAAAGCAGCTATAAAATTTAATACAAGTTAAGCTTAATTTTTCATTATCTTGTTCAAAATTAATAAGAATACTGAGAAGCAGCCTTGGATATAGCTTTAAAAAGGTTTACAACATTGATTCAAGAAAAAATTCTATTAAAATTTACTTTATAGATGAATAGCTGCCAAATTTTACATTGAATAGCTTACTTCTCAGAAGATATTTATTAACATTGATGAGAGCAGTCTTCAATAATAGAATTACTAATACAAAAGTTGGAGCTAGAAAAGTTAAAGAAATTATTCAGAAAAGTTAGTGAGAATGTATGGAGTTAACATTATAGCAGCAATTGGAAGTGATAACTCATTTTGTTTTTCATTAAATATTGGGAAGACAAATAGTGAAACATTTAACAACTTCTTAATAAATCTCGTTTCTCATCTGGGTTGTAAAAGACATGAATGGAGGACTGATACCTTTTTACTTATAGACAATGCAACTTATCATCAAAGCCTTTATATAACAAGAAAATTTTGACTACTGCAGTTACCGATCATGTACTCTGGCCCATAGTAGTTTGATCTAGCCCCTATCGAAAAATGCTTTTTTTTCATAAAAAGAAATATAAGGTTCAGAACACTGAAAACTGATTAAATTTAATTCTTAAAGGATTTGGGCCAAGAAATGTCTTATTTTGACTTTGGTTGGGCTAAGTCATGTTTCCAAGCAAGTCTTAGAAGTGCACTAAAGACATTAGAACTTTAAAATATTTGATTGTATTAAATTGAAATTTTATTTTACAAATTTAGCCTTTTTTTGGATAAAAATCAAGAGATAAAATCCAAAGTTAATGAAAATTTTGTTAAATTGAGAATAAGAGGAGTAAAACAATTATAAAAGTTACAAGTAATCATTATATAAATTTTGAAATGTTTTGGACGTTTGACAAGAAAAAAACACTAAATACTAAAAAAGGTAAGTTATTGTGAATGAAAAAATGTTTAATTTATTTTGCCTATTACTTTAGAATTTATTTCATATAAAATATTTAAACTTACAATTCTAAATGGACATGAAATCTTAAATCAATATGACTGATAAATTTTATTAATCTTAATAAGTAATTTTTTTTAGAATTTAATCAAATTAAATAAATCTATTTCCTCATTTATATATTTAATTTATTTTGCATTTCATATTTATTAGATAATCTGCAGAGGGTCTGCGGAAAATAAGAATTATATATATTTTTTTATTAAGTATAAAAGCATTTACTTAATTCAAAAACTTTTAAATTAAAATATTAAACTTTGATTATCCGCAGAGGGTCTGAGGAATTATGTATATGCAGACCCTCTGCGGAATATATTAAAATCAATTAATAGATTTTTGGAGTTTTTTTATTTAATCTACTTTAAATTTTTGATGATTCCTTTGTATTTTTATAAAAAAATTAAAACTAAATAAATTTAAATTCAATTCGTTCCTTTATATTGGCAATGGCAACTAGTAATAATCTTTAATTATTATTCTAATTCTATTTAATATAAATTTATATAAATAATTTCAATATTTCTAACAATAAGAGCTATCTAAGTATAGAAGTTTTTATAAAAAGTATTTAGTTTCCTAAACTTTAAGAAATTTATATTTCGTTAAACTAGTTTAATTTAAATTAAATTTCTATAAATTTTGGTTTGTTTTAATAATAAATTGGACCATCTTATATTAACTTTAAATTCTAATTTATGATAAATTGATAAAACTTCTAATTCAAACTTCATTTGTAAATATTTAATAGCTGATACTCATCCTCGCTTTTAAATTTAAGTTTATGTATATGAATTAAATATATAATTTGCTTAAAGCTAATCAACTAAAAGGATATCTAGATAAGTTTGTTAATTATCTCGTATAATTTTCAATTATTTATTTATTAATACTTTGCCTTTTAAGGATTTCATTTATAAATAATATACAGCTCGCTCAAAACATTTACCTTATTGACGTTATGTACATATGACTTTGAAAAATCTCGAAAAAATCTTAAAAAAAAGGATTATTTCAATTTGAAAATGACTTACGAGGTACTAGTTTATAACAATGAGAATTAATACAACTTTTAATTATAATCAAGATAGTAAATCATAATTAAAACGACAAAAGACTTTTATAAAAATAAAATTAATTTTTCTTTAATCCAAGAAAATTGACATCAGTGTTTATTAAGTTGAGAGCTATCTTAATTTTATGATTTTCATTAATAAGCAATATAAATTCTATTATTTTGATCTTAAAATATTATAATTTCAAAATTCTATTAAAATTTTAACTCATGGGGTTTAGTATAAATCTCTTTACTTACTATATTAACATAT
The DNA here is from genome assembly GCA_000711775.1 of Oxytricha trifallax. Lineage (NCBI taxonomy): Eukaryota > Ciliophora > Spirotrichea > Sporadotrichida > Oxytrichidae > Oxytricha > Oxytricha trifallax. The sequence continues at coordinate 32,823 of ARYC01002122.1, forward strand.
TTTTAATTTTTTCATTTTCGATTGTATAATATTTTATGAACTCTTAATTCAAAGAATTATTTTATAATATTTTTAATTATAATTCATCAAGTTGTTAATTTCTCTAAAAAGAAATAAGCATATAATAAAATATAGAATAGAATAGAGATTTATCACAAAATATAAAAAAATCAATAAATTATAAGTCTTTCAATTTGAATAAAAATGACAAAAAATTGCACTTTTGTCTTTCTCTTATTAAAGTTTTAAAATCCTTATTAAAACAAGAAAAGTATATTTTTAAAATTTACATAAAAAAAAACTTATAAGTTATTATATAATGATAAGGATCAATGTCTATAAGTTTGTGGCATCCTAAAATATTTTAAGATTCAGCATTATTGTTTTAAACTCTTTGTTTTAGGGAAGATAAATCAGGATTAAATTATTGAAAAGAGATACAATTGTACCTGGATCATACAATAAGAAGAAATTTATTTAATTTATAAAAATGAATTTAATTCATTAAATTAAAATTTTTTATTGAATTAAATTGTAACTTTTATAAAAATGTTTATCCTAATAAATTACACTTTTAAGCTTGAAAATGTTTTTATTATTAATTAAGATCTTAGAAGAGATTTTTATTACAAAACTAAAATGTTTATCAAATTATTTCAAAGAATAATGTCAAAAGAATGAAAATTAAATATATATAAAAAAAACTATAAGATTGAATTTGTGTACAATGTATCAAAAAGTAATGAAAGCTATAAAATAAAATTATAAAAAAATTAGCTGCCCACAGATCAAGATTTTTTTAAAAAAACAACATTATTCTTATAAAAAAAATTTTTAAATATATTTTGAAAAATTTTAATTATAAAAGGTGGGGATTGACAGGGTCATTTTAATTCTATGAGGGACGAAGGAGGTAAAGGTAGAAGGATGGTATAGCGATGAGAAGAAATTAGGAGGATTAGTGGGTGTAGGGATGTAAAAGGTGTTTAATACCCCTAACAATCTAACTAAAAGAAAAAAATATTTTTTTCTCTCAATATATGATTTATACTATGTTTTTTTAAAAAAATTGTCATGTCTCCGCACATTGAGCCCTTGAAGAATTAAAAGTGCGCGATAGTGTATTGATCGTATTAGTTGAGGACTGAGGAGCACGATGAGTTTGTTGAGCACAGTTTTGGATAATAGACGATGACTTTATTGAGGTTCTTTGTGTGGATGGATGGATGGAATTCTAAACTTAAAAATAATATAGAAAATTAATATATTTTTTTGACGCACTTCAAAACTTTAAATCCTCATTTGGAGGTGTTCCCGAAGGGTACCCAAAACCGCATGAGAGAAGATTGCCTCCCAGTTATAGAAGTAATTGACCATCCATTTTACGTGAATTAGAAGAAATCTGCCCTCATTAAAAAGTTAGGATTTAAAGAACTCAAGTGCCGCAATTTTACCCCCCTTACAATCTGAAATTAAAATAAAATGTATTTTTTTCTTGAGTATATTGTCATGTTTTATAAAACTAGAATTTCAATATTTATTAATATTTTTCATCGTCCTATCATTTGATTATCTAGTTTATTAATTTTTAACATGTTTGAACAATATATCTTGATATATATATATATCTTAATTAATCATTTTATTTTATTCAAATATATTATTACAATTATATTACATATATCCCTCAATTTACTGCTTAAGTTAATATTTGCGTCATTATTTTGTTGCCAAATCCTCTATTGTCTTTATTGCCTATCTTTCATTTATTTATGAAATTTATATCACATTTTATTTGTGATTTAAAATGCATTTATCATTAAGTTCATCAGATAATTATTATTAAACTTCTTAAATCCGGAAAAAAGATATATTTATTAATAATTAGTAATTATTTAATGTATTTTTTATTGAAAGTGTTAATTTAATATACTGCCTAAACTTTTTTATTTTATATTTTAAAAAGCTATGCTATGGAAATCAATTGTATTAAATATTATAAGTTTTTATTTTTAAATTTTATAATGTTTTTATAGTATATATGGAAGACCTTTCTATTCAAGATATTTAAAAACATATACTATAATATCAATTTTTGATGCCCTAGTCCCAGAAAAAAATATAGAAGGCGTTAGTGAAGTGATGCTCTGAAAGATAATAGCAAGATGAGGGGCAATGAAAATGGGATTTGTGGTAAAGAGACAGGAGAATCATTAGAGAAAATAAATAAGGCTAACCACTTGCGTTGGAGTTATCTGGAAAGCCAATCTTATAGTTTTTCACGAAGGATTAGGAAACAAATTCAATATTCATTTGACTTAATTTATTAATACATTTGTATTTTATAATTGAATAAAATTGATAATAACTTAAATTACTTTCAAAAACTTAATTTACAAGAAATGAAAGGGAAACGAGATAAATTGCCTAACTTTTCTAGTTTTATTCACATTTAATAAATTAGTAAGAATGCTTGATTATTTCGTAAAAATATACCTATCAATTAACTTATACTTATCATAGTTAGGAAAGAAAAATAAATGAAAGAAAAAATATTAGTAGGAAAAGAGGATAGAAAGAAAAAATAGGGAAATTAAAAAGCAAGTACGGATTTAATAAAAATTTTTTATAAGTAATAATATAGCATGAGTGTGAGGCAATTCTAGTTCATGAGATTTTTCTGCCACTTATAATTTGCAAAATTGAAATCTTATAATCAAGTTTTTATATGATCTCCGACGTGCTAAAACCTTCCAACTTCAAGAATTTTCTCTTCTTTTTATAAGTTTAATTTTGTGTGTTTTTAATGAATTGAGAAGATATGTCAAAAATTAGTGCAATTTTTACAATTCAAAATAAATATTAAATTATAAAAAGTCAATCATTTATTTGAACTTAAACTTAGAAAATATTTATTTAATAAGAAAAGTCTTGAAAGTATGATTTTTATAATTATTAGCACTTTCTTACACTCTGATTGGGTCTATTTAGGTAAATATTCGAAGCCTCTTAATGAAACATGGTTTGAAAACATCTTGTGACTCTAAAAATTTTTTATTAAGTAGTGGAGCTTATAAACCATCGATTCCAATGTAATTACTTTAATATATTTCAAACTACGAGCCATGATAGAGAATGTTAGATGAACAAAATTAAAGTCAAAAGTATATCAAAATCATTATTTTCTCATAAATTTATTTATACTTTTATAATGCTACAAATATTTTATACTTATTAATGATTAAGTCTTTTTATAAGAAATTGATTCTGTATCTCGTGGTCAATAAAAACATATCTTTTTATCATTATAAGATAATTCTAAACAAATTTTTATTTTTTAAATTAAGTCGTATTGAATGATTAATCGAGTTAATTAATATTCACAGAAAACACCAAACCTAATAAAAAAGGAGAATATATAATAGTACTTTTAACTTTTATCATTATATATTTTTCATTAATTAATTTAATCGAGAGAATTTATTCCTTAGTTTACTTATGCTGTAGTTGACGTCGCATTTTAGTTAAAAACTGCATATAGTGCGGTTCTGTTCTACATAAATTTGCATTCGTAATCTCTAACAAAATTAATGGTTTTAATTTTTCTAGAGGTGTTTACCAAATATTTTATTTGTAAGAGCGAATCGGTTTAAATATTTTACATTTTTCTCATTGCTCATTAAGCTATAAAATCTTATGACTAGAATGTTGCATATATTTTTGTGCAAAAGATTATAAAATATTTTGTGATAGATTGTGTTACTAATAAAAGTAACTACCTTAAAATCTATATGCATTAATGCTATTTTAATGTTAATCAGAAATTTAAGTTAAGTTTTACTGTAAAAAGCATGCAATTTTTAATTAATAAAAATTATAACGTCATTCACTATAAATAGTATTAGAAATTAAGTGAGAGGAGCCACGGAAAATTGCATTTTTTGCAAGATTCTCCGGATGTTATTCAATTAGAAATTTTGGCAGGGTCTACGTATATAATAAGAATTTAAAGGAATTAATAAGAATTTGTAGGTTTAAATTTTATTGCTTAATATGAATAAGCACTGCACAATTTTCAAATCCTCCTACCATTCTTTTGTTAGATAATAAATTATCATCAATTTAATAGTTTTAAAAATATTAATATAAAAATAATATATTGGTAGAATTCTTGATTTCATAGAATATTTAAATTTCCTATATTTTAAATGTAATTTTATTTTATTAACATATATTAATGAAGCATCATTAAAGTTTTGATTGATATAACTTTTCTAATATTTTATTATCTAAATATATAAGTTTTGCAATATAATATAAATGTTATTAGCATATTTTACAGTTTTAGTTAAAGATCATCACTTTTCTTATAAAATAAATATTATTCATCAACTTATCATCTGTAAAATTATTGAGGTATTTATTAATTCTCAATATATAGGAATATGTTTTATTAATTAATTATAATTCAATAATTTATTATTTATATTTTTATTTATAATTTTAATTAACTGCCTAAACCTTTTTATAAAACTTTCATTTCCTTTTAATTACATGTATATTTTAAACTATTAAAATCCATTAACATTTTATGTAGTTTGCAGAGTTCTTTACCAAATGACAATGAATTTTAATTGAAAATTTACTAATATGGCTGTTTCAGGTTTTTATTCAATTTAACTTAGCAATACCATCAATATATTACTTTGAGTTAATCATTTAACAAAATGCTGTTTTTATTGTTCATATAGTTTGTTCAAGCTTATAATAAATAATTAAAGCGTACATCATTTCTAATTGAAAATATATAAAACATACTTAAATATAGAAATTATATCTTTTTTACTTCAAAAACATCATCTATTTGAACACTTTGATGAGGTTAGAGTAATCATTGTAATTTTTTGAAAGGCATATTAATGTTGAATATCAGTAAGAAGTAAATGAGGGCAAAACTGATGAAGCAGCAGAAGCAACTAAACAGAGCGACTATAATGTAGATATAATTTAATCATTTAAGCTCTTTTTGTTTTGGTTAGTTACTAGCGATCTTATGAAAAGATTTTAATGTTAAATGTTTGTAAATATATTTCATTATTATTATTATTAAAATGAAATAGGTTGAATTAAACTAAATAGAAGTTACTAAAGTAGTTTATAAAATATGTAAAGAAATATTCAAACGAAAAACAACTAATCAAATAGTCATTAAAAATAGTGAAATAATGACAAAATAGATATTTATAACAATACAAAGTGATAAGCAAAGAGCTGATTATAGTTTAATACACTATTGCGGTAATATTAAAATTGATTTTATTCATCAATTTAACTATTAACTTTAGATTTTTGTCAAATAAACATTAACTTTTAATTAATATTTATATTGCTTGTCTATGTACCAAACTGATAAACAGTTATTTATCCAATCTCTAAGGAACTTTATCTGTTTAATATTTTTAAAATTTTTATTTATAATGATATATAATATATAAAATTAAAATGGAGTTAAAAGAACAATACCCAAAATTCCCACCCAACTCTTACAATGAAAACTGACTTAAAAAAAATTTACCGCCCCCTATCCAAGCTTTACCAATCATAGGCAATGGTTCTTATTTTGCTTACAGCAACTAGCTCATCTATAGAAAACTATAAAGTTCGGGGATGACTGCTGGACTAAGCAAGAGAAAAAGATCATTTATTCTAATAATATGGTACTTACTACTTACTCAACTTCAAAATATTTTAAGTCTGTTTAAGCAAAGATTCAAGCTCTTACATGCAGCTACAAAGCAAATTATTAACCTACTCACAAGCTCGAAACTCAAACGACAGCAATCACTACTATGACTTAAAAAACCATGAAAATCTCAAAGGAAGCACATAAGATGACACTTCAACTAAATTGCTCATTTTCAAACATCTTAGACAGCTCCTATTTAATAAGCTAAAACTCATACATATCTAGAAACCTCAAAATAGGAATGCGTCAGAGATCGGCACCTTTCTAACAGAGGCACCTAATTAGAATCTGATCAATGAAATCATTCGTCACTATACTATTTACTAGTGCCAACAGAGTGATGGCAACTATTCCTGCCTTCGCTCACTGGACAGTATCCTGGATTATGAAGCTTATGAAGATGATAACTAACCACCAATATAAAACTCTCAACCCAAGCAAAAAACATTTCAGACATCATAATGAAAGATGAAGAGGAGTTAAGTAAACATTAATCAAAGAAATTGGAAGGAATTTAATCAATTAGCTGAGTAACCTTAACTAACAACAACAAGACCCTAAACAAAGAAATAACTCAAACAATTTGTTTCTTAACGAAAATCGCTAGAAAAATTCTTTCTTTTAAACCCAAAAAACTAAATCTTCCAATGACATGAGCCAAGATGATATCTAAAGGTACAAATAGCGATTTGGTACCCATTTAAACGAAAAACATAGAAAAGTACTAACTCTTCCTTATACATTTGGAAAACAAGAAAAAGGTATTCTCCAATAGAGAAAACTCATCTGCCTTAATATCATACAGATGCTATATTGAAGACATAGTAAGGAGAATGGCAGGTAGACACCAAGAGACTCATATTAAAAATATAGTAAAAGCAATAAAAGTATACGAAAAAACAGCTATAAATTTAAGCTCATGTAAAAAATATATAAATAGCTCTACTCTGATTAAATAAGTGTCCTAACCTATGTAAGAACATAAATCAAACAAGAAAAACAATATGAATGAGGTGACTTAACCCTCACACCTTGTAAACCACTTAATGTAAACGTTAGCTTAAACTGGTAGAGTTATTCAAGCCAATCATGAAAATAGTGAAGAAGACAACTGGGAGGACTATTGATTAATCCAAATGAACAAAAATCAAAGTTGGAAGAATTCGTCATGTTGACGATTGCAGTAAATGAAGCAGACTCAGACACTAACAAAATCAGATAGTTTTTAGTTTGTATAAAATTAAAAATTAGTCACATGAAAAAGGATTTGATCCTAAACATACTCCAAGCACGTAGATCCTTTGAGACCTGGATGTGAGTTTATAATTATTGTCTATAAAATACATTTGACCCTCCATACATATCACTTTCTTAGATTATTTTCTAATCACTCCTTTTAAGCCTCGCACAAAGTCTATCCACTGATACTTGATTTTGATGTTATATAAAATTAATTTTATTCTCCCTTAGTTGGTGATTGTGTTAATATATATGCGAAGGATGTTGTGTATACTCTTTTTCATAGGCTTTTCCTTAGCAGATAGTACAGGTTTTCCTTTCTTGTTTCCTCTTAATAAAGAACGATTGAATTTGAAGGATGAAAGTGATTACTAAATATTATTTTAATCATTAATAAATATGAGATTTCCGAAAGAGTTCTAATGACAAATATTGAAACCCCAAAATATCTCAAAGAGGAGTAATTTAAGCGAGCTTATCTTTTATAGCATTTGCCAAAACCAATTCTGTATTAGAGTTAGAATTTATGTCTTGACTACCACTTCCAATGGTTATTATTCTTGTTAAAATAACATTGTATTTAGCTGCTGATGAATACTGGTATAATGCTTTAAAATAAAGAGTTATTAATTTATTATCATTACTAATGCACATTAAACTTAAATGTTATACACATATAATTTTTTTTCAATTTTAAAGTTTCTTTATTTTACCTATCTCATGTATTTCATCGATATTATTATTATGATATATTTTTAATTCACATAATAGAATAAATAATTTTAAAATGGAAAACTTTATGCATCAAATTGCAACCTATTAAAACCATGAATTTTACAAAGTATTCATATCAGTATGATTGTGAGGCTATTGATAGGCATTTCTCAATGACCATGTCTCATTTAACGAGGAAGATAATCGACCAAGATGAAATCAAGAGATTATATGGTTTTGAATGCGATAATATCTGTGAAATAAATGCAAGATCTTTGAGAGCCAGGAATCGGTAGGGCAATGTCTGCGAATTTTGAAGTGTTACTTACGCAACTCTTACCCTTTAAAGTATCTAAATATGTTGTACTCTAAATAAAACATTTAGTCTAGGATACTATAATCTGAGTATCATGAAAATGATAGTTATTCTAAAGAGTATGATTTTAATAATGGGTTGTTAAATATTGCACTATAACTAAAGTGTCAGTTTTCGTTTATAAATATATTTAAGAACCTCAATTCTTATAATAGTTGTCATCTTGCTAATTATATACAAAACTCCATAGTCTTGCTAGTTAGCTAAAAAAATAATTAAGAGAAATCCCTGTATATTGTCATTAAATTATATTATTAGTAATAACTAGATAATGTAGTTATCCAAGAGCTTCTCGGTAAAATTTATTAAACTTTTGATAAAAATTTTAGAATATTGCAAAAGAAAAATAGCTGGGATACATTATTAAATTAGAGATGAAGAGCTAGAACTTAGTATAATCTAACCCAATGTAAGTTGACCACGATAATATATTGCTCTCAAATTTACAAAGAATAAAGGAATTAATATTAACATTAAATGCTATATAAATTCATTAATATAATTAATACTGATATTTATTCAAAACTAACTAACTTGATATTTTTTAATTTATAATGTTTTCTACAGACTAAGCTAATTACTTTGATTTAATGTCATTATAGTTGTGGAATTTATGCACAAAGTATTCACTATTAAATTAGATTACTTATAATTTAATTAGTATATAAATTCTGGTTAGTATATAATTTCATTAGCTTTAATTGAATTTAATTATAATATAATATAATATTAATAGCTATGGCTCATGAATCTAATTATAAGATTAGTTTATTAAAGTGTTTTCTTTTTAGACTAATGAATTTATGCATAGATCAACCAAGTAGCAGGATGAGATGACCGTAGATATGTTGGAAGAAGGTTTCACTCTAATTGTGGTCGAGGAATGTTTAGGTCAACAACTCAAAAATATTCTAAAGTAAGGTAAAATTTTACTAAACTTAATAATGCTATATTTTGTCAAATGATGTACATGTAACCAAGGGGATTTTCAAATTCTTATAAAAGAAAAACAACTCACTTAAATGAGGTGAGGGTGGATTAGCTGATCACTCATTTTACTAAGAATTTATAATATAATTTATTAAGAGAGACCAAAAAATTATGAGGTTCCTAATTACTACCAATTATATCACTGTTTCACTAGATATAAAATCCTTCTACTATGTATTCGGTTCCATTTTGGACAATCTAATGTTACAAACTTTCTAGATACCAAGCAAGAGTATACATAAAACTAGTAATATTAAAATAAAGAATTAGGATAACTAATTATAATAAATTTAATGACAACATATGTGGAAATAGCCTGAAAATATATTAATGATAACAACTGCCAAGTTTAATCATGAGTAAAATTAAACCTTCCGCTAGTTAAAATATACACTTGTTGTTTTATCTGGCATATTAATAATTCAATTATTTAACACTAATTATTGAATCAAATATTCATAATCATTATAGAAGACAAGAAATGAGTTGAAAACAAGTTGAGGCATACTTTTGGTTCAATAATACTCTGAAAATAGAAAAAATATTTACAATAAAATGAGCTTAGAATATCATAAGATTACCACTTTGATAATGAATCACTAGTGTCCTTCATTTATTCTTTTCCAAAGTTGAGATATATATATATATCATGCATTTGCTCTCACGAAAAAGTCGTACATAATTAACAGTATACTACATAATTTCCTTGTGAGATTGTATGATCTCCGAAAGTTCCTCTCTACGCTCAAGGAATTCGTAAAGAATGCCATAAAATATAGTGTTAATTATTATTAAATTCATTAAACAATTTAATAACACTAATAATATAGTTTTTTATTAAATTTAGATTAGAACTTGATTTGTTTATAAATATAATAATATATATATTTCCTAAAATAGATAGTTATATAAATGTCATTATTCATTTAGGTAATATCTTTCTTCAAATTTTACAATATGCTAAATTGTCATTTCACTCAACCTTGTATTTTTAGCACAATCTTAAGCAGCTTTATCTCCTAACAATCTATCACTTGCTAGCCAGGTATTGATAGTACTTATAATTTTACAGTTTTAAAACATCTCGAATATTTCTTATTACTCATAAATATATTAACACTTTATTACAATGAAAGAGAGTTCAAACATTTGTATAACAAATCATAGTCTGTGTATTAACTCTTTGCAAGAATTACAACTATATAAATGATAATTGTATTAACTGTAATAATAATAATTTCTTGCTGATGCTGTTTATATTTTAAGTCAATTATTTACATACAAGTTGAAATCTTAAAGAATAAAGAAGCAATTAAGATGTTCTTAGCAATGAAGCTTCAGCAATAACTATGTGGTAGTTTATTAATTTATTACACTAATGTAGGCAACTAAGTTGTGATTTTCCAATTACTGTCAAATTCTCATTAAAATTAAATGAGTTGTTTTAAAGAACAGGAACTTTAGTTATAATTTCATGCATATTTCTTATTTTAGCAAATCTGATTTAATTAAATTACTATAAATAACTTGTAAGTCTATATATTAAATCTTATAATTGTTTCTTTAACTCTTTGAGGGGGGAAGTATTAGAATTTATGAATTCTAATATTTGTATGCTTCTTCTTTTTAATAAAGTTACTTTTTGTAATAATTGCTACTTATGATTGATTAATTCATTTAATTGTTAAATCGCATGATTAATTAGGGACTATTAAAAACAAACATATTAAGTTATACTGCCAAAACAGAAACATTTAATAACAAAAGTTGTAAATCGCTTAAAGTAAGGGAAATTAAAACATCTGGAGATTACAATTAATTCTAGAATATTTTTATATTAATTAATACTAATATGAGTGATTTGTTAATATGTGAAAACATTTGTTTTCATTATCATTACTGGCATTTACTCCTTGCTTCTCACTCTGAACATAAACACTAAGCATAAGCCCAGCATTGAGAGTAAGTCAGTTACTAAATCTCCACTATATTTTTATTTTTATTCAGTATGATCTTTATTCCAAGGTGTGATTCAGTCTTGAATTGCTCTGGATCAGTGATTGATCTGCAACTGCTCTTGTCGAATTTCCTGTCACTAAGTAGTTAATGCACTGCATTTAGTTATTAGTGCTTGTCTTGAGTAGAAGCAGGACTGACTTCTTCCTAAGGTGGATGTCCCTCGCATATTACTTCATCAAGATGGTAAGGTATTGCTGGTTCTAAATTCTAAATCACTCATTCATATTTAATACTGAAATATTATAAAATGTAATAGATTAAAGAATGATATAAATGAGTCAGTAATTAAATAGATTTTAATAATATTAAAATCATTAGAATAACTTTAAAACCAACACAATTTCCCATTAAAATTACATTTTAGGCCATATCTAATGACTTTAGCTAATAAAATATCAAAGACTCCTTAATATGCCACTAGTAAGTATTTTTATCTGTCGCCTATTCATTTTCTTCAGTATTTACCCTATTTCAAATCTTGTTACAATCAAGAATTTTATCATAAATAAATAACTATTATTTAACTATTTAAAAACTAAATTTATATTTTTCATTATTATATACGACATTGTATTAAGTAATTATTAAGTCTGTTCAGGATATAAAATATACTCTAACAATAAGCAAGTAAAATATTCTTTTTCTTCAATTTAAATAAATATATAAGTAAGATGCAATTACTAATAATAAGGAATAAGATTGCTATAAAAAAGGAAAATGATAATTTTAATTGAAATGACTGTTTGAGTTAAAATATATAAAAGGATTACTATAATAATAACAAACCCCGAATGTTTCAAATAAAACATAGGATTACTTTCCTTTAATGCTTTCATCTCAAACTCAAGTGATCGATCAACTTTACAATCATCATTTCACTATTTGCTTTTAAATTCTAATAGGTCTGTTCATCATCCAATGTGGGTTGAAGCCCTCCTTCTTGATGACTCTTCTACCAGTTTATTGTGGATTCGCTCAAAGTAGTTGAAACCTTCTTCATCCTCGTCAACGTATTGTTGCTCCGAGGATCTATCTTTTTGTGGTCTTCCTCCCAGGCTGTTGCCATCTTCGTCTTATCCTCTGAATTCTTCACTACTATCACTGGACTTTCTGCAGCCATTTCCGCTCCTCTTCTGCAGTTGCATCGTTACCGTCTACATTAATATGCTTCTCTAGTTTTTCATCCTCAATAACATTCAGTTTCTTCCCTTTTACTGACTAAAAGCATACCTGCACCTTTTGGTTAAATTATGGTAAAATTGAAGTCTAGTACGAATCTTCAAATGGGGCTTCCACTGATGTCATTTTTCAGTTAAAAGAACTTGGAAGATTGAATGACTGAAGCAGACAAGTGTCCTAGGAACCGAGATACTAATGCAACAAGTTTTCGTGGACCGCCAAATAGTATTGAGCTAGTACTATAAGCACATTTTCTCCATGTATTTGTCATTCTAACGATTTAAATTAATGTTTTTCATGCAAATCTCTTTAGACTGCTGCGCTTTCACTTTAGTATTCAGTTCTTATTCCCATGTAAGCGGGAGTTACCCTAGCGTATTCCAATTCTTTCTAGAAGAGTTAGATAGAGTCAGCTAAAATTTTAAGAATTGCCAGATTGTAATAGTAAGATACATAAATGTGCTTATGTTCATTTAATTGCATTATATTCTTTAATTCTTCATGCTAAAAACAACATCATTAATTTCTCGCTTTGAATTTTAGTTTAAATGTTTAAAACTTATATAATTATCAAGAATAACTTAAGGTGATATGTGAGTAACTTCAGATGAATGAACAGAAATATAAAAACTTTAAATTTTTGACAAAAAAAGTTATCATTTTCAATACTTTGAGATCATCGTTAATAAAATCCGATAGAATATTTATAAAACCAAACATTTATAAATGTCGTTGAAAGAATAAAGTAAAATATAGTATATAATAAAAATAATTAAAATCCTTTCAAATTTTTTATTAAATTTTATCTATATTTAATTTTTAATTTTTGTTTATAGTTATACATCACTTATTCAAAAATAGAATCATATAGATATTAATACTTATTAATTTAAGAGATTTCCTAAAGCGTGAAAAACTTTTAAAATATTCCTCGTTTTGGGAAATCATATATTAATATATTTAACAATACATTTTAAGCATAATTTATGAGTTTTTAATATAATTTCTCGAATATTCAAATTTTAGCTTAGTGCTTAAAGATTACCAGGCAGAACAAGATAAGGGTTCTCTTACGCACCACTTCTATTGCAGAGTGACACTCTTGTTTCTCTGCTTTTTAAACATTCTAGACCATTCGCTAGCTGCTTTAAATTCCAAGGTATAGGTGCAAGAATGAGTATATAATTGTACAATCGCAAGTAACCGTTAGCTTATTCACAATTTATGAAGCATCGAATACGAGACACTCTATCACAATAACTCTTTAAGTTCCTTGCGCTTATACTAACAATCTTAGTTCTAATAAAGTTGTCGCATCATATTCCTCTGACTCACAATACACTAAGTGCTGTTTGTTTTCGATTATACCAGCTTCCAAACTTTTAAAGAGCTCCAAGCGCTGTTTGTATTGCCAAAGACTACAGAGTGATCTATGAGTTATACAGAAGAGACTAGCTATTATGGTAACTTTGCGATTTAGATATTTGTAATGGATTAAGGTTCGGTAATTATTACAATTTATGTGGCCATTATTCTTCTTCCAATTCACTTAAGTATGCTGGTTGACACTCCTGACATGTCATGAAGGGTTGTTGCTTCTCTAAACTGGCAATTTTACTGTCCTGATTTACTCTTCACTTGGGCTATGTAGATCGAGGCACTGTAAACTACATTTATGGCAGTTAAGAGTCAATTTTAAGTCTGATTAATTATATTTGTTTTATTTAATACTCACATTAATATTTGGTAACTTGTTCAATATTTATAGTATCATTTAACCAAATCATTTAAAGTTATTCAAATAAAAAGCTATTAACTTTCTATAATAATCATCGAATATTTTAAATTCAAATTAATTTTAACAACTAACCTAATCATATTCAAATTAATCTCTTATTTATAAATTACATTAAAACCCTCATATTATATAATAATTATTATATTAAGTAATTTATAATATTATAAAAGAATGTAATAAATAGGATGAAAAAAATATGAAATAAGTACGAGAATATTTTCAATAACAATTGAAAATAAAAGAAAATATAATGAAAAGAAGATGATATTTTGTAATTTACTTAAGAGAATTGAAGATTATTGAGGGCAATGAATATACCTAAAAAGTCATCATCAATTGTTCATTTCATGTTCTTCTCTGAAACGTAGATACCATCTTGGAACTTTCTGTTATCCTTGTCTCCGATTTTACAGACTTGGGAGATATGAGCGCAGCCGATGGAGACTTTCTGGTCGTCAATGCCTTCGAAGATGAGATCATCCTTAAGGTCTGGGTTGATTCTGACGGTGCAGCCTGGGAGCCTATCAATTTTCTTGGCTTACTTTCCTCCGAGGAAGTTTTTGACCTCAAAGGATCTGCCATCCTTGGGAAATCACGACGTTGATGGGGAAATGAGCATGTACTAGTCTCATCTTATATCTATAATCCTACACTCATCATTAACAGGAAAAACTTACCATTGCACAGGAAAGTTCATTCGCTAACAAAAATCTCAAAACCAACTCAGCTTCAATTAAGTGGAATTTCTTGAGATGCAGAAATGGAATTCGTTTCAGAGGTTATCATTGCAGCAGTAATTATGTGATTGACATCTTTCAGCCTGGACTGATGGATGGACTGGGTCTCCATTGATGCAGAAACCGAATTCGTTGCAGTGGGTGTGCTCATCACAGACTCCACCAAGGTTCATTTTACCGCAGGTCTTCACAGAAGTAGCTGGTTGTTTTTAAGCATCTTGTTTTAAGCCATTTGGGCAGGCAGTTTCATTGCACTTAAGAATTTGACCATCATCAAATATTTGCTCATTTGTGACCTCTAAAGGGATGTTTGATGCTGAAATCAACAATGGCAAAACTGAGTTCTGCGATTGAGATGATAAACTTCTTCATTTATTAAGGGAATC
This sequence comes from Oxytricha trifallax, assembly GCA_000711775.1. NCBI lineage: Eukaryota > Ciliophora > Spirotrichea > Sporadotrichida > Oxytrichidae > Oxytricha > Oxytricha trifallax. The sequence continues at coordinate 48,007 of ARYC01002122.1, forward strand.
TAAACTTATGTTATTCATCCTCGCTCTATTAAGACAGAGCAGTATATTCAGTTTTAGAAGAGCTGAGAGAGAAGTACCCTGAATAAGAGATAATACTGTTTGTTGATAATCTTTCTGTTCATAAGACTAATGAAACAAGGAATGGTTATAAACAACTTAGCGCCAGTAATCAACAATTAATAAATAATAATGAAGAGAGAATGTATATAGATTCAAAAAATATATTAAATAACTAAATTTATTTTCTTTCATCCTATATTTACATTCTTTTATATAGAAACTTATATTCATAAACTCTATAATTATTACAAGTTAAAGATCATTTTAAATTTGAATAACTTAAATGCTAACTCTCATTCAATACTTATTATACTATATGATATATAGATAGGCCGATATTTTAAGTTGTTTAATGTTTTACTGCTAAATATTCCAAATATACCTGTAATTCTTTGCCATTTTAAGTTTAATTTGATAACATTTCTTCATAATTGGCCATCAAATTGTCAACCAATACCCTTATGAATAATAATATCTATATCGATATAAATTAAATAGAATTGATTGTATTAATATGATTACATTTTCAGTAAGATTATTTATTTAAAGGTTTATTAGTTAATGGATTTAGGCATAGTTTATAAGGTTATTTTATGAACTATATAAAATAGATTAGACTATTGTTTCATAAGTCCAGATATTTCTTAACAATCTCAATAAAAAGGCATTAAAAATTCAAGTATTCGTAAATAATATTGTTTTTTTTAATTTTTTATAAGTTCTAAGTTCATAATTAAACAAAGACCTTATTTAAAATACATGGAAAAGCCTATAAATAATCTGAAATTGTTTCTATTTATAAATTGAATTGCTTTAAATAATATTAAGGGTTATATTAGGTAAAGTATAAAAATGGTATATTAGTTGAGAAAGTAAGAGATTTAGAAGAATATATTATACCAAATATTTATATGAAGTGTAGATTTAAATTAGAAATTCTTATAATAGTTAATTCAAAAATAATCTCTTAAAATATAAATATAAAATGGATATGTATTCTTTTAAGACCTTTTCATATGTGAGGTGTTAAAGGAATATCAATATAAGATACACTCATTAAAAGAAATATTCAAGCCAATTTCATTTGTTCAGAAATAAATTTGTATCCTAATCTTATAAAGGGGTATATGTTTGGTTTAAAACTTTCAATATAAAAAATAATAAAATAAGTTCCAAGTAAATGTTACTCAAGAGATATTTGTAATACAGTATTTGATGCATAACTTAATACATATCATTTAATATATTGTATTGTAGTTGAAAATAAGTTATATATAGAAGATTTAATATATTACTGTTTAATTCTAAAACATTAACATCATTCTTTGAAAAGAGTGTGAATTTACTTATCAAATCGTAATGTGACAGTAGTGAAGATAATAACACTGAAAATCCATCCCGCTATCACCCTGCCATTCTAAATAACCAAAATATCATGGCTATCTGCCATATTAAACAGTAAATGCATGACAGAGCTTGAATGAGATTCACATAGAGAAGGGAATAGCGAAAAACGCTTAACACTCCTACTGCTGATGGTAACGAAGCCCCTGTCCTATCATATTGATAGTTAGTTTCATTGACTTGACTAGTGAGCCAAATATCCTTATCTTTATCTTGTGTGGTTATCATTTTTCATTGTAAAAAGCTGAGAACTACTTCCATCCTGTTCCCTTCAGCAAATAAAACTGAAATATCCCCATATAGCTAATTAAATATAAGGAAATCATAGAGTCTAGTTTACTCAAGGAGTCTGGTGGCTGAGAGATTCAATTTTGAGAACTAACTCCATACTCAATTATCCTATCAACCCTCTACTTTTCTGCAGCAGGACTTAGAGTAGAGAAAACTCTATTGTTGAACTTTGGAATCATAAATCTGGGAGTTGCCCTCTCCTCATTTATTATATTGTATTTAATTTTAGATTATTAAACTTTGTTCCTTAAATCAAATTTAATAATATCCTTTGCTATTTACTCTTGTTATAATATTCTTCTTTTATTCCATTTCTACTTCCTAATACAACATTATATTCTCTCTTCTATCCTTTCATTCATCCAATTTCTTTAATTTCTAAAGAGCTAGCAAGAATAATCATCCTTATAATCGTCGCTTTATAAATATTATAGTAAAATAAAAATAATAATAATAATAAATTAAACTATTTAATTAAGATATTTAAATTATCAAGAACTTGATATACTTGATCTTATTTATTCATATTTCCCATGAAATATCAAAGAGATCTTGAATTTATTTAGTGGTATCATCGCTATCAAAAATAAAGCTTTAAGACTTTGAAGGATTAAATGTTTAAAGTCCAGTTATAACTTGACTTTAACTGCTTTGTAACTATTATAGAATGTTTAGACTTTGATTAATATGTGATTACTTCTGTACTTTATCTGTTATTATTGTCTAATTAATAAAGTATTATTTATATTATTATATGAGCGATAGATTTTTTAGTTATTAGTGAAACAGAAGTCTTTATATTCGAATATCTGCATTTATATATGTTTTATGGCAATGTCTCCAAGTGATTTATTCATCAAGTATTTTTAAATTGAAAGTACTTGTCCACCATTCTTTTTCTTTTCCACTAATTATTTCAATGCATTTCTAAACATAGCATTTTTTAGTAGATGGGATTTATATTTTAAATATATATTAAATATACACTTTTATCATTTCTTTTATTACATTGAAATCATTTATAGATAGGGAATTAATTCAACTTTTGAGTTTATACTTGAAATTTAACTAGTTTGCAGTTTCAATCATGCTAATCTAAAGCAATTCTAAGGATGATGTTGATATTTAATGTAATTAATTTGCAGCGTTATTTTGTTTCAATAAACTAGACATATATTTATATTATTATTTTATAGATGTAACTCAATCGATAATTTATTTGGTAATTTTATGAAAAATAGATACAAATAAATTATGAATTAAATTAAAATGTTAGTATTACGCTTAATCTTTTCAACTTCTTTTATATTATTATATAGGATCTTCAAAGTTGATTTATATCAATTTATGGCTATTTCATACGTTTATATATGTAGTAGCCTATGTTAACATTTATAAATATCTATATTAATGAGATTCTAAAAACTAATTATCAATCAAATTTAACTCTACTCCCTCAAATAAAAATAATGTTTTTGAAATGTTTTTCATCGCTTTAAATTTAATTAAACTAATACATTCACGATTTTTAATTTTTAAACCAGTGATATGAGGAAAACTTAAAATAATCCATAAAAAGCAATGACCAGGCTGAATATATATATATATATATATCTACTCTAGTTTAATTATATATGTAAGATATACTAATTTTTCTTCCCTTACTTATACTTTGCTTGCTTTTCTTCTCACCTTCAATATATATTTTTCTTTTGTTAACAAATGGTTTAAAATTACCTTTCGTAATTTTCGAAATTAATTAACAAAAGAGTATTTATATATATATATATATATTTATTGTTACTGTTACTATTTCTCTTATTATTCAATTGTTTAACCTTAAAATATTGTCTATTAATTAGATATATTAATTAGTTGGCAATTTTTGTTAATTTAAGGCAATATTGTATGCATTTTAAGGTGATGGTCACGTGATCATCGTGGTCATGGTCACGTGATCATCGTGGTCATGGTCACGTGATCATCGTGGTCATGGTCACGTGATCATCGTGGTCATAGTCAAAGTTAAATCATTATGGTCAAGAGGACCACAAGGACAGTGACCACGGGACAACGTAACTGGTGAGTTGAAGAGTGGTTGTGGTCAATGCTCTATTTGAAGTCGTTCGACGAATTATTACTTTAATCAAGCATTTTCAAGCGATGATCACCGTGGTCATGGCGACCATGGAAATTAGGACAACGGGGGAAATAAACCTAGGACCATGTAACTGGTGAAATGAATGGAGGTCGTGGTCGCTAATCTATTTTTACAACATTCGAGTAATAAATATTAATAAAATACATTCAAAATGGGAAATTTTAAAAATAATAATACAAAACTAATTATTCAAATAAGTAACTGCCACAAATTAGAAAAGCTTTGAGATCAATTTATATCCCTAATAACTTAACTTCCTTAAATTTAAATTAACATTATGTGATTACTTATTATTATTTCCAGCTGTGATTAATTAGTTTGGAGTGATTTAATATTTATTATTATTTATTTCTTGAATTCAATTCTTTTCTAGCGCAGTGTTCCAAGATGTTGCAGTAGCCACCAATAAAAGATATCTTCACTGTGTCTTCAGGGTATTTTCAGGATAATTTCTTCAACATTATTTACAAAGAATAGGGACCGAAAAATTGATATTATTTGAAGTCATATTTTCTCTTGGTCTAATTAGTTTATTACTGGAATCTTATAATGTTGACTTAACAAAGTTTTGAAAGTATTTGTGTATAGATTAGGCAACACATTAACAGAAATTAAGAAGACATTACTTAGAATGTTTGAAAATTCCCAGTAGAAGTACTTTTTTTCTTGAGGCCTTAGTACATCATTATAAATTTCAAAAAGAATATAGGGCCATCTAGTATTTTCTAGCTTCTTTTTTAATAAACAAATCCTATAACTGGAATGCCAATTACCCATAAAATTATGCCTGGAATTCCTATTCCTATACTTTAAGTCAAATGAGGTCCACCACAGCATTTTAATTCTAAGTCAGTTTAAAGCCAATGCCCATCCTTATCTAACTCCATATAAATGAATAAACTCGAAATCATTCTAGTAATTGTTGAATGAATTGCAAAAATCAGTACTATGTATAATACCACAAGCTGTCTTTTAGAATAGTAGAAATGATGTTCTAAAGATCAACTTCTTAAGGAATAAAAACATTTTAAATAAGATAACCAGACCACGAGGAAGTACTTCTATAACCAACACTTTAAAAAGATAAGTCGAGCTTCCTGGTTGAGTAAATCCTGTATCTTGCAAATAGCAATAAAATGAAATAAACTCTTAGTTTCGAAGAAGATACCAAGGAATTTCTAGAGATTTACAGGCCAATTCAATTTAAAAGATAAGGCTGAAGTCAAAATATGGAAATAGTTTAGCAAAATTCTCATTGAAATATATGTTTCACTTTTTGTTTAGTTTCATAAATTGACCCACAAGAGTAATAGTAAAGCGATTACCAAGCCAAAACTTAAAATGTAAAGTAAATTAGTAGACTTTGATCGGTAAACACCACACTCAGGATTTCTAATCCTTTTTAACTACTAATCATTTTGTAAAATGCAGGAAAGACATAAACTGGTGCAATAACCATAATCAGAAATTTATTTTAAAGCTCTTCGCCTTGGCATTTACTTTGTGCAGGACAGTAGTAGAACTCATATGAAGTTTCTTAAAAAGTGAATAAAAACCCACTTCACATATAAAACCCCAATGCTGTTATTTACAAGATTTGGGTGACGTATTAAATTAATCAAGAGTGAAATATTATAATAATTGAATTTGGTTGCTTTAGTATTAATTAGAGGGTCCTGTAGTAGTAGTAGTAGTAGAGGCTATTCTACTAAAGCAACCAAAATGACGAATGTGATAATTAATTATTATAAACTGCTATCCCTCTATAATAATACTTTAGAATCCTAAAAAAAGACACAAATCCAACAGATGAACCCCCTACTACTCGATATTGACAATTCACCATGCGAGCAAGACGACCCATAGTTGCTGGTGGACCCCTCAGAGGATCTGCTGCTCGATAATCTTGAGTTCGTCGATCCCCTGCTCACCAAGACATCTTTCCAACAGCGCCTTGTCAATCTCTTGAACAACATTTAGACATCTAATAGAAGCCGGGGAGCACTCTGAGGAGTGGTTAGCAGTATTCTTGGCTCGCGCTCCACGCTCTCTTATTCGACATTAGTGGACCGAGGCTTTAGATAGCGTTTGTAGTATTGAGATGGAAGATGGCGGGCGCCATATTGGATGTTCTCATGATGATTCGACACACCACCAAACCATGGGTGACTTCTTGGATCCTACTTTAGATGCTTCGCCTCCTCTCACCAGGTATGCTTAAACAATAGTATTTGATAGCGAAATTTAGGGAAGGAGCACAACGTAACCTATTACCTAAGATAACAGATCAGGGGGCGAGTCCCAGCAATTATCTCAAGAACGCCTGCTGTCCAGATACCGTTGGCTCAGCCACCAAGCCAGTTGGCATCCTGAATACTCATTAGTAGCCAAAAGCACTAAACTCTTATGCCAAAGCACGAAGCTCTAGTGCATTGTGCCTAGCGAAAACTATACTACTCTAGTGCTAAAGTGTATCAGCATAAACCCTTCTAAATCAGGATTCTTGGAACCCTAGCCTATGACAGTCAAACTGGCCTGTTTGGGAGCAGCACTCTACATGCGTTGGCTTAAAGTGGCATACATTAGGGAGGCACTCACTGCATGGAGCCGACTTATGAGGACTCTGAGAGTCGAGTGACTTTGAATATTCCAACTACCTGGCGTCATCAGCAAAAGTATTCCTCGGATAATCTTTGTCTGGTAAACAGCTGCCTGCTCAGTTATTTGTAACTCTCTTGCTCAGGCTGCGCTCTCTCGATCGAAGTAAGCTAAGACTATGGTGGCTTACTAAAAATCGTCGAATTCGCCTGCGACAAGCTCTCTGTAAAATTCAACGATTTTAAAAATTCCATGTGAAGTTCTCCTGAGCTTGACATTCTGATTGCCTCCCACTAACTAAGATCCAATCAAGAATAATGAAACTGTAGACAATATCATGAAGAGCTGCTGATAGAGAAAGAGACCTCCTGTCAATAAGCAAGGAAAGTCAAAGAAGAGAAAACATCCTAAAGGGATTCACTAAGGACCTGGCCATGCTTATGCAGAGCTCACCCCACCTCCCCATTAAGTTCTTGCAGAGATTCAAGGCCGCCATCTCCCAGGACACCGTGGATGCGTTGAAGAAGGAAGCATTGAAATTCAGACCAAAGGATGGAGAATGCGCAGAGATCAAGGACCTGGACCGGGAGGGGCAGGAGCAGCTCAAGACCTTGAGAGAGAGATTGGCAATTTTGTGAAGTGAAATAAATGATATTAAGTTAAGAGTATTTGCATTTTGATTAATTTTATACGTCTACAAAAAATTGTAAATAACAGCATTGGGGTTTTAACACCTATTACTCTTCGTTTTGAACTATTTCTCCAAGAATACTTTATCTAAAATTTAGATTTATTGGCTACATATTTTAATTAAATACTGAGTTTTCCATTAGCTATCAAAGTTTCTTTTTAGATAATTATTTTTAATCCTCTTGATTGAATTAACTAACTTATGTTTAAGGTTCCACGTGGTGCTTTAAAAATAACATCATTAAATATCCCTATTCCATTTTAGACTTTTATTTGAGTTTAACCCGAAACCTTTAAATCATTTTGCATAGTAAAAATGGTTAATGTTCATACAAGATATCATCATTGGTGATGATACTTTGATCTGCATCAACTAGAGCGACAATAATATGTCCAGAAAACTTAAAACCACTTTCAACTAAAACGTTTTCTTAAGATATAAACTTAATTCCAAAAGGACATCCTGAAAAATTGGAACCTGAAGGTGCATAATTATCATATGAAAAATTTACTCCAATCATTAGTGGTCTATACTTATTATAGGAAAAAGCCCCGCCCTCAAAAAGGGCTATATTTCCAATGTACACATCCTCAGTCATGTTCTGCTATCATAGTTTTGCTATAAAAATTTAATTAATTTATAATCATACAATTAGAACATTAGAATTTTTATACACCACCCTTTTAAGCTCTTTTAATAGTGAAGATAGAGCTTGTTGAAGAGTAGTTTGAAGTAATGTCAAAGATTGCTCCTCCTGAATCTTTGCTTTAAAATTAGTAAAATTTGATCATATCAAAACAAGTTTGAAAATTATAATTGAACAGCCCTGTTTTAAATTAGGATATCGCTCTTATCATAGTAATTGTTTCCTTGGCAACAAATCTCGGAAAAAGTTAACCTATTTGAAGATTTTTTTAAAAATCATAAAATTTAGAATTTTCTATTGTGACTCTTTTATACCTTGTAATATATATTGCGCTTACTGTTGTTGTATTAAATTATTGATTATAAGTGTTATTGATTACTAAAATTAACTTAATCCAGTCTTATTAATTTATCTGTTATACTTTCCAATGTGAAATTTGTTATATTAGAAAAAGTTAGATTTATTTGGAAATTGTAGAATAGATTATTTAGGCAGTTCAATTTGCAAAAGTTGAGATATTAATTGAAAATTTGGAGTTTGGATTAGATTATATAATTGTTTGATAGTGATATAGATTTGAAAGTTGATTAGTTAAGTTATTGTATCTCCTATTTTAGATCTGTATCATACTTTAAATCACATTTAGGAATGATTCATCATCATCATAGAATGTTATATATTCAAATTTACTATTTTAAATAGTTAATTTGCTAATATCTTTGATGAGTAAATTTTGTTCGTCATGCGCCTTACAGTTTATTATTACTAGTTAAGCTTTACCAAGAGAGATCTAGTTATTCAAAATATCTTATTCTAAAACTGTACTTGCAAATTTATATAGTCATTTTCTTTTGTGAAGAAAGGGATTAAGACTCAAGATTTCAAGTCATATATTTAAATATAATGTGTAAGATTTCGGAAACGCCCGTGACTTATTATTTATGAAAGTACAGTTTTCAAACCTAGAAGTAAAATCGAATGAGTCAAGTAAGTTAACAGCAAGTATTATGGAAACTTTATCATTATACCTCAATGAATTCTTCACTGATATTTTGCCTTATTTTAAACAGTAGTGATACTTCCAGAAAACGCTAAATTATTTTTCATTATTGATGAATTTATCATTAAGGAACTTCCAAAGTGTTCAAAAAATAGACAACCTTCTTTCGCAAAGCTAGAAGTGAAATTAGAGCTATAGATTTTAACATCAACATTTTGGAATCAGCAAAAATTACACTGCTCTCGACTTCGTACGAGTCTTACTAAAAGTAGAGTCTCTTATTACTAATCTGGAATTGGTTTTCAATTTTATAAAAGATATAGTTATGGGTAAGTTATTTCCTATATAGCATCAATTCATTTATACTTTGAGGGGTAAATTTGTCATTCTTGTATTCTTACAAAATAGTACTTTCTGTAATCATTAGATTTCTTGTGTTCTAAGTTGCTTTAATTAGAGCAACTCCAGAAGAAAAACTATCATTCTAAAAGTGCTATTTCTTATTATTATTTGTAAATTGTCATTGCTTTCGTATTATTGTAGAAATACATTTGAATTTGGAAAATTAATTTTAATTAAAATAAATATAAATCAAAATCGTGGCAGTTAAAGTTGGCCAATTTAAACGATCTTGGGCTCATTCGATAGAGAATTCAAAATTAGCTGGACTTTATTATTGGCGGTACTATTTTATCTCATCCCTGGAGCGAGATAACTTGACTTTAATGTGAGGGTATAATTTAATGAATTTAGAGGTGTTTAATTAAACTCAAGTTATCTCGCTCCAGAGATGAGATAAAATAGTACCGCCAATAATAAAGTCCAGCTAATTTTGAATTATCTATCGAATGAGTCCAAGATCGTTTAAATTGGCCACTTTTAACTGCCACGATTTTGATTTATATTTATTTTAATTAAAATTAATTTTCCAAATTCAAATGTATTTCTACAATAATATATTATAATAATAGCTCAATCCTTTTAAACAATGTGTCCACATTAGTCAAGTTGGTTAGTGACATTAAATAAAGCAAGTTAGGATTTTTAACTCCATTCAAAACTCCAAAACCACTTAATGAGGTTTATAAGTGCTGTGATTTGTAGGGTAATTTTGGGGTCTTATTGGGGTTAGTAGAGAAAACGCAGGGTTTTTGTGAATTTAATGAATGTTTAATGATTATTAGGTACTTAATTCAAACAAATTTTATCTGCTTATCTTTGTGGTACCTCTTGAATCTAGCTCTCTGGAGTAGTGCATGTATGTCTTCTAACGATTATCTTGGATAAGCTGGAGCTCTAACGATTATCATATCTACAAGCTTCTTAATTTAATTGAAGACATCTTCCTGTTATATATGTTTAGAAGCCAAACTTATTGATTATTTTTTGTGCTTTGTTCCAAAATAAAACATACTTTCCATATCGCACTCTAAGATTATAGCAGCAACTGCCCAAAAATCTCATTAAACAGAGCCATTAGTCCACTTCTCCCAGATTTGAAAGTATCCTGGTGTGCCAAGCACCTTAGTCAAAGTCACTATTTCTTATCTTATCGCTCTATTTAAATCAATGACTACAATTTCTAATTGACAGAGATTTAACATAACATTTTCATGCTTCAAATCTATATCTACATACCCAAGTTCATGGAGCTCTTAAACACCCTTACATTTCTGACAGTATCTCATTTATATCATCTGGGTATCAATTATGATAGTGAAACTCTCTCAAAGTTATTTCAAATTTTTTAAGTCTTAATGCAACAAAGCAATGCCCAAGAATAACTCCATCAAGTCTAAGTAAGACTTTAAATTATTTTTTCTAAGCCTCCCTCAGTATTATGTATTAATTTGCAAATTAATTTTGATACTACTCGTTTTTAATGAGATACTTTTAAGGATATACCTTGTAAGCATACCCATTAACCACTATAAGCTCAGCCTTGTTTGGCAGATCAAAATGCAAGTAATTTTCAATACAGCGTTCAATATCAATTGCATTTAATGCAGGTATATACATAGCTCTCTCTCTTAAAGACATGCTATAAAAGTACCATTTGCTGGCTGATTCATTGATTCAAAACGCTTCTGCCTCTTGAGCCTCTCCTCCTGTTGTCTTTATGACTCAAGAGAGTTATTTTTTCTTCTAGTAGGTATAAGCTATTAAGTTTCCTCATCTTTAATCAGGAATTTGCTTAAGTGTTGCTTTTGCATATGCCTCTTACTCTAGCTGAGTGAGTATAAGACTTCATGCATTTTGTGCATTTATACCTACCATCTTCTTTATCATGCTTAAAGTAGATCTTAGCTATGCCAGAGTGTATCTCTTTGACGTGCCTCTTCAAGCTAGATTCAGCTGAGAAGAAATTTTAGCAGTCTTCACATTAAAATGTTTTTATTTTTCCTATTCGTTGCTGTTCTTTATCTTCCTCAACTTATGTTTAAACTCTCATCTCTGCACGCTCCTTCTTGTTTTAAACTTAAATTTTAAAGACCTCAGCTTCAAACTCTAGAGCTCTTAGCTCAACCTGCTTCTCAATATCAATTACTTCTGGTTGCTTGGAGGAGCCAAAGTTGGACATTGATTAACATTTTCCATGAGAAACTGCCTTACGATTTAAGTTAGCTGCTATGTTTAAATTCAAATTTAAATTTTTATTATTAAGCTCTAATAACCTTTTTGGTTATAGTAACTCTGTTTAATTGTTGATACGACAATAATTATGGTTGAATTTAAGGTGTTAGAGATCATATTTATGCTTAGTTTATAAATATAATTTTTCTAATTTCATACTTAATAATTTCGATTTTGGTACCAACCAAGTATAAAATCGGGTTGGTACTGGTACCAATTAGGTTTTGAACCATTTTGGAACTTTTCCATTAGAACCTCATTAGTTTAAAACTAGGTACTAATTAAGTTTTGGTACTATTAAATTGGTACCAATTAAATTTAAACAAATTTAGTATTATTTTAATTGAACTAAATTGATTAAAATGGAGCTTTATCTCTGAATTTTATTACAGCTTCACTTAGATTTCTCCACGTATACTTACCAGGTTGACCTCCTAAAAGATGCCCATATTTAATAATATGATTTTTGACAGTAGGATCCAGAACTTTATATATTATAATTTGAAATTAAATAAGAAGTTCCATCTCAAGGATGGAGTCTATAAGTACTGCAATGAAGAGGGTTGAAGCTGAAGAAATGATCTGAAGATTTAGAAGCAAGGAGGATCTCTATCGATACCTTACTCAATACATGGTAAGCACGTAACATACACTTAATCATATACTATAGTGGGATTATTCCTTCCAACGATGGAAGGTACCAAAATTTCATTCTAAAATGCTTTACTCTGCGATGAGAAGAAAGCTTTCAAAAACAATGAAATAAAATTGATAGATATACCAAACTACCCAGAGATTTCAGTCACTAATCTCTATGAGATGCGATGAAAGATGAAGAGTTGGTAGTTTATCTTCCTACCAAGAAACAACTCTCTAACAAGCTTCCAGAAAGGAGCTTCTTCTTTGGTGTTCTTGGCACTTTAAGAGAGAGTTATCTCAGAGAGATCATTGAAGAAGCTCACTAAAAACGCTTCTCTATTTCTCCTGAAGATTAAAAGAAGCAAGGCATACTAATAAGCGAGAGCTGGCTCGTAGAGCTTAAGGAGCATCCTTTCCTCTCTAGTAAGCTTTGATTCATAACTTTGTAGGGAAACCTGGAACTGGTATATTCCTAAAGAAAAAACATGCAAATGTCGACAGAGAGAGAAAGTCAAAGACTATTCATGAAGTGGCAAGAGACTTTATAAAGATGTTTAAAAGCTAGATGAAATGAACATAGATGCAGGAGCTGGCATAAAGAGAAGAAATATGGGCCCAAGCAAGCCATAAGAAGAGGAGAAGATAGAGAAGCAAAACTCATTAAAGGGCCAATTTAATATGTGAACATATTCATTCGTTTAAATCTAAACTTATTTATAAGCATTCATTCTTCCCTCTCTCGCACAAATTTTTGTCTTATCTACACTCACTCACTTATAGCTGCTTTGAATCAAGTCTACTGTATCGATGGACAAGTCATGCATAAGATGATACAAAAGCAGCTTCTTGTAGTGAGTCTTGATTTAACACCAATAGAATTATATTCCATTAAAATGTGGGCTATGGGGGAACGTTATATACAGGAGTTATGTTTAACTCTTCATAAGCTTTCTTAGACTCCTTAGTCTTATGAACTGAGAGGTTGTCAACAAACAGGATGATCTCCTAATCGTTGTATTTATCTCTAAACTTATGTGGGGACTCTATGTACTACTCTCGCTTAATAGAGCGAGGGTGAATCACATAACTCTCTAAGCCTGAATCTTTACTAATACCAACTAAAATTGCATAGGTGACTACCTTTACTACCTTTACTTTTTAGTCATAAACTTCTATGTTATCATACTTCTTGTACCATGACTTATTAATAAAAGTGTTTAAGGTAAACACAGCTTCATCAGCGTGTATGAACTTGATGTTATTATCAATAGCTCTCTGAATTTAATCATATATAGTTTAAATTATTACTATAAAATGGCACTGTAAAATCAATTACTCTTTTCACTGTTGACTGTCTTTAAATTAATACCATTTCGTCTATAAATATTTGCTATATTCTATGGAGAGATACGGATGTCAGGAAACTTGCGATGAAACATCACAGCTCGCTAGTCTAATGGAAAGTGTGCCCAATACTTCAAAGTCCTCTAGTCGCAGAGGTAGTAAATATGAGCTTGAGAGAACTTTTGTTTTCTTGCAGGATGCTTTCAAGAGCCAGAATTAAAATGCTAAACAGCGAGCAAGCAGCTCTTGTGTAGTAGCTTTGCTATAGCTGCATAATTCAGAACTGGTTTGACTAAGTCTATATTAATACTCTTACCATAGCTAAGCTGAAACAGTAAATCTAAATATTTTCATCATAAATAGACCCTAAGTTTCGCTAATTTCTATTTCTCATTTTGCAATTTGACCTAATTTCTCTACTAACCACAATAAGACCCCAACTATACTCTACAAATCAAAGCACTATTAAACCTAACTAAGAAGTTTTTGGGTTTTGATTGTCTTTTCATCCACTAATTATAAGGGGGGGGGGAAGTTTCCTGCTTTTGAGGAAGTTTCCTGCACTTATTTTTATTTATGTAAAATTTAATAAATTTTACATAATTTAAAAAATTTAAAATTTTAATGACCCTTAATATTAAGAGGATATTTATACATCATTTTAGTAGTTCAAGTAAATATAGTCTCACATTATATAGGTATGTAAAGAATAAGATAAATTGAATCAGAATTTCAATAACAATTGGATAAAATACTTGTAATTACTATGAGTACAGATAGGACATAGAATGGTTATGATATAAATCCAAAAAATATCAGAAATATGTTAGAGTTGTTGGAATCTGAAGAGAGAAATTGATTAATTGATTAATAAATTAAGTATAATTATATCAAGGAAATAATAGTTCGGAAGTTGGTTGATAGTTGTTATAAGGATTAATTTAATTTTTTTTAGAAAAAGTGCAGGAAACTTCCCTAAAATTTTATTTTATCATAAACCGGTGCAGGAAACTTCCCCCCCCCCCAATTATAAAAAAAAGTTTGCCTAACTGTTTCTCATTTTGACATTTCTTAAAGTACATTTCTCAATTTGAGTGCCCAATTCACTGTACTCATCAAATCGAATGACTTAAAAGTCAAATTTTCAAATCGTAATTGTATTTTAAATTATCAAATGTTGTATTTTCAATTTAAAAACTGAATTCTTTCAAACTATTTATATAACTTGTCAATGAATCCATTCCTATAGATTAATATAATGATTGTGTAAAATCTTACTTTCATTTATAGAAACTGAATTAGTAAGGTAAAAATTTTGAAGTAGAAATAAATTTTTAAATCCAAAATTAAAAGTGATATTTCATTAGATAGTAAGTTCATCTCCAATTGAAACATAGTCAAACTCTTCATTCCAGTCCTTGTCAATCAAACTACAGTAGTTTTTGCAGGCAATAATGCTTATCATTATGGATTTAATCTCTATTGAATTCTTTGAATTTTCTTCAGCTACTGCTTCAATTATATCTGATGCTCTAAAAGGCTGCATACATGTTGGTGGATTGCCCTTCAATCAAATAAGACAAATCTCTTTATTGTGTCTCACATGAAAGCCTATTCTATTCACATAACCTCCTTTCTTAGGTTTATTCAAGTCCACGATTTGATCAACGACCCTAGATTTATTAATAATAAGTATAATTAAATTACCTGTAGCCTTTGTATAATAGGAATGCCATTGCCTCTGTAAAATAGCTTGAAACAGACCACATAAAGCAATAAACTTGGTCTTGAAGATGTTTGATCTACAGGTTAAAAAAGTTCTGGATTGACTGAGTTTTATAGTTTAAGAATTGTTTTCCTTATTTATTCTCAAAATCAAGTGGCCATGTATAGTCTATCTCTATTCCTGCGAATAGCTCTCCTCGAAGTTCAATTTATTTTTCTCCTACAATCTTAAGTGCATCCTTTTAGAAAACATCTGCTCTAATTCTAACTGGAGGTGTATCAAATTCTTAGTCAAGCTATTTATGCTGAAGTCTCTCTTTTTATATCAAGGAATTCATAAACTAATTATGAACTTATTCTCTGTACTTTTCTTACTGTAGTCTCTCATTTCAATTGCTTTGATGTCAAGGTAGGAATATGCTAAAATACATATAGAAATTGTATAAATTAATCAAAAATTCATTTTATTAAATTAATTTTAACCAACTTTACATTTCGTTTGTATTTTAACACTTATAGTAAGTATTTGTTGATTTTGAGAATTTAAAGCAGTACTGCTAGATCAAATAACAGAATTCTCAATTTGTTGACTAAATTCTTATCTTGGTAACTATTAGTAGTTTTTACTGTCCAACTTATAAAATGATTGGCAGTCATTGAAATCTATGACCAAATTCTCATGATTTAGAGTACAATCTCCAAAAATGATCAATATCTCGTTGCTTGATGAGTGCAAGGTCAAATTTAAGACCCGATCGTATTATCCATGTTTAAAAACCCCCAGCTCAGCAACTTTCAAGTCCTGCTCGACTGTTTGAGCACCAATTTCGACACTTTTAGTGGAGGAGGAGCCAAAATGACTATATGAATGAGCGAAAATGAGAGAGGTTTTTGGATTTTTGGTTTGATTAGTTAAAATTAAAACTTAAAAGTGTGATATGTAATAAGGGGCTTTTAATCAATAAATTTGA